>JAMKCH010000371.1:0-91049 GCA_023653785.1 Ophioderma brevispina
TGACGGGGATCGGGGTATGGACGCAGCATTATTTTTTTCATTTTTTTACCATGGTCTAGCCAAATTCTTTGGAGGAGTTTGGCTCCAGGTGGGAGGAATCGCCTCCAAACATGCGTCCAGATTCTTATCATTCATCGGAAGGTGGGCCACGCCGTTCGTTGATTTCGGTTTTATCGTTTATGATTCGCATCTGGTTTTTTTTTCAAGGGCCTTGCTTGCCCAGTGTTTTTCATTTTTCGGATAGCTGTGTAGCTGTAGTATGTGGTGATGTTATATATAAGATTGGGCAATAAATGTCTGCTCCAGCCCATTCCACAACCATGGCAATTGAGAACAAAAAACACAAAATGTGTACTGCGTGTATGTTCAGGTGCAGGTAGTTTAGGACTCTCTGAGGGCACATTGACGACCAACTTAGGAAAGCGACAATATTACAAAAGTTATCTTATGGATTTGCACAAGGCAAATTAATCATTGTATGCGCATTTGAAATGAAAGTAAATACATATTACAATGAAAATGCTGGACACTGATTTCGTTCGTTTTGCCATTATGAAGAGTCAGAACATACCTGCCTATGTATTCAGAGAAGATAGAATGAGAGCTTATTGGGTAGTGGTAACTTTATTTTTTTCTAAATCGATGAAATAATTGTTTAGAGAATTATTGTGACAAGCAAACCCGTGATGATCAAGAGCTAGACAAAGGAATCCAAACTCGAGTTAGTAATTAAAAATCACATAAACTCCAACACTCCAATGGTAATCTTCACCACTCCTGTAGAGTTTAGGTAAATTCTTCAATGGTGGAATGACAGAGTTCAAATTTAATAGCGGAACCACATTGACTTCCACAATTCCACACCCCTATGTAGAGTTAAATATACTCCTGGAAGAACATAGCATATGGAACTATGTTACATTCTTTTGCCATCATTTTTGTATCACAACAGGCCGTGTTGGGAGACCAGCACTAATTACTAAAGATGTTACTCTGGGAGACAGATAGATTAATAAAAAATAAATAACTAGAATTTCAAGACTACAATTTGTCTTCCACCTGGAAAGTATAGATCCAAAGTGAATGCCAATATCTTTTCTTCTTGGCCTGTGACAAATATGGCATTTCCATTTCAATGAAATTTGCAGAGTAAAAGAATTTCTCTTGCAAGGAGTATTACATTTTGATCTCGCTAACATTTTACTTGCAAACATTGGTCCAACATTTATGGTCTGGTGTTCTATTTCACTGGTTACTCACAAATTTGGGTCTGCCTAACTTTTTGTTACATTACATTTGGGTCTGTCATTTTTTGTTACTTTTGGTTGCTTCTAAAACTTTCACTCAACGGCCAATCACATCTATTGCCCTAACTTTTTCAGTCCCCTGCCTGACTCACTTTAGTCACATTTTGGTCTGCGTAGATTTTCATCACTGGCCATTTTGTATTCATTTGCTAATTCATAATTATTTGCTTATACTTTAATTCATACTTTGAAATTTGCATTGTATTTATAGGAACTAGGAAAATCTTATGTTATATCGACTTTTAAAATGCCCGCCTCAGAGATTTCAAAATATATTTTTTTGTTGTAATGTAATGAAAAATAGTCAAACTCGAAATAAAGATAAGTAACATAAAATGCTCATTCCAAGTGGAGATAGTTTTATAGTAAAATTATGTGTAGCAGTCAATAGTACCATAGGATACTGTGTATACAAAAATCAGGTGTGGAAATTATTCAAAGTTCTGATTTTCTATATGAAGGACATCGATTGACCTTAGTATGTCACACATGATTAGTAGATGGACAAGGGTTATGTAGAGGCCAAAACATGATTTGTTAAAAAATGATGGCGTCCCATTAGGAAATCATAAGTCAGCATTTAAGTATTTCTTGCAAACACCATAAATTCCTGTTGGTTAGATGCTTTATTCTCCTAAGGGCCTCTTGTTACAAAATAGGACTCGTTGTTTGATACGTTTTGGGTTAATCACAAAGTCAATGTGAAATTTTTCCAAACTGTCACCACAGGAACAAAGGTTCTCACTGACTTCCTAGTGACTAATGAGCCACCAGGAAGCGCATGTAATAAGAATTAAATAAATACAAGTATTTATATCGTGCTTCCCAAAGTCTCCAAAAAAGCGATTTACATTTATTACGCTGTCACTTTAGGAGAAGTCACAATTTATATTGCAAATTCGGTATGGCACACCGCATGACTCTACTCCTAACAGCTCCCCATTTACACCTGGGTGAAGTGAGACCATCGAGCTATGGTGTCTTGCCCAGGGCCAAACAATGTTGGGCCTGGCCGGGCTCGAACTCACACCCTAATGATCATGAGGGGGGTTCCCCTGCGTTTTCACTGGACCCAACACATAATTCATCAAAAAAAAAACATTAGAGTGTAATTAATTAGCTGTGGATTCATTACAGGGGGTCGATTCTGGCCTATTTCTATCAATATGACTAAAAAATGAGAGCTGCCTGTCTGTCAGGTCCAGCTAGGCGCTTCATTGCCCTTTGACTATGGGAGCTTATATTGGGCTATGCAGGGGGAAAACAGTCATCTAGGAGTTCAATGTGTATAGAAAGAACGGCCCTAGGACCACCCAAACTGTGGTCAAGGATGCTGATCTGAGCACAGATAAATCTGGGTCAAAGGTTAAAAGTATTACATGTGTCATTGAGTTGGGCAAGAACAAGAAAGAAAGGCAGGGTGGTAATTGCAAAACTGGGTGAGACTGCCGAATATCGTATTGTCCTAAAAACGCCCCGGGGGCGGTTGCATTTTTAAAAAGGGAGGCTGTTTATTACAGTCAAAAATGGAACAGTTAAAATCCCGCAAAAATCGCCTCTTACACACGCTTATTTTTCGCTGAGTACCAATAATACAAACGCACGAGCAGGGGGACGCTGTTTTCGCACAACCCGAGGTCAAAGTTCCATATTATTAAACCATTTAAAACGGTGGCCAAACACGATTATGATAGGGATTACGACAGTCCCGGGCCATTAAATCATGTGATTAGGTAAGCTTAACTAATTTTCTTGAAATTGTTTATCCAAAAATCTAGGGGGACGTTTTATTAGAGCAGGGGCTTTTATTAGGAACATACACCGGTAAGTGATCAATAATACAAATCATGACCTGCAAGTATGTGACTAAATAAGGGCAAGACAGGCTGTTGCTGGCATGGACGTACAGTAACAATGCATTAACCACTAATGAGAAATATCGTAGTCTTCTCACGGATGTAATTTGCTTTCTGACCGAAAGTCACGAAATCCCTCTTTTGGCGGTAGAATGGAAGTACCACACAGTTGAATGAGTACAATTGAACAAGTGTTTTGCTCAGAGTTTGAGAAAGAAAGTAACAGACATGTTTTAAATAAGTGTCTATTGGAGTCGACTAAAATGCTGGTGAAAATTCTGCTTGATTTTTACTGAGAGCCCTGACAGAAATAACAATGTGTTAAAGTACATCAAACAAAAAAAATTGGCAAATGTGAGTCATTTTTTGGACTTGAGCATAATTTCTATCATTATATTTCATTACCAGTCCCAATGAACTTATTTCAAGACACAATGTAAGGAATGTATGCTTACTATCAGTAAAACAGGTGGGGTGGGGTTTACCGGGTAGGGTTTACACATTTGAAAAGGGGACAATAAAATTTATGGTATTGATTTGTAATCATATTCAATACAGTACACAATACACTGGTAGAGTAAAAAAAGATGTTTCTTAAAGGGGGATGGTCTGATTTAAGTATATAAAGTTTTCATCTTGATAGAATGGCCTTCACCCCAAAATACTGAGAAAAATAGTACCTTTCTATTTACCTATTAAAAAGTTAACCACTTCCGGTAAAATCTGGGGTTCTGGGGACGAGGTTATTAGCGATCGGGCCATGGCCCTTTAATTCACATTATCAATATCAATATTGAGATTACAAAGTTCATTTTTTTTTTTTTTTTTTTTTTGAGCAATTTTGTTGTTGTTGTTCCTGTTGATGTTGTAGTCTTGTCTGTTTTTGGGATTTGTTTTGTGACTGTGTGTGTGTTGTTGTTTTTCTTCTTTCCTTCACTGTATTTTATATCTAAGTCACTGTTGTGGGGGTCTGGGGTGCATTTTGTATGTTTTCTCTTTACCACCAGACCCCAAGTACAGGGAATAAAAAATACAGAAAAAAAAAAGTATATAAAGTTTTCATCTTGATAGCATGTCCTTCACCCCAAAATGCCGAGAAAAATATTACCTTTCTATTCTATCAAAATGTCAACCACTTCCGGTAAAATCTGGGGTTCTGGGGACGAGGTTATTAGCGATCGGGCCATGGCCCTTTAATTCACATTATCAATATCAATATTGAGATTACAAAGTTCAATACAGTATGTAATTATAAACTCTATAACTTGGGTCCAGGCAGAACAATGTTACATTTTGCTGTTTTTTATTTAAAAGTTCCCCCAAAAGTTGTTTTAGAAAAGGGACCTTTAGGTATATTGGAGGGTTAATTGCCCACACCTGGCTAAAGTGCTTGGTACAGAGTGACTTATTTACCATCATTTCTATATCACTGTCTGCAACAGAAAAGTCCATTAATTTTCACCTGTGTAATGACAACCCGCTACAAGCACTCCATGTTATTTATAGATCTAGGCTACAATTCTAATGAAAATAGGCAAGGTAGAGAAGAGAAGCCCATGGGGTAGCCAACTCAAAGCCCCTTCATCAATCCGTTCATATTACACGTATCAATATCTTGAACAAAAGTTCAGAGTTTGATATCCTGACAAACAGTTATGCAGTCAAAGCAGTTTTTAATTTTGATACTTTTATATATATATTATACCCCCAAGACATACACTTGCAAATGCATTTCATTTAAAGGCAGAATCGGAGATTTCCCGATAAGGGCGACTCATGTTTCAAACAATCGTGTTTTTTTGACATATACATAAGGCTTGTCCGTATTAATAATCATGGGTTGTGAATAAACGAGCTCAAATTGAAAGTCCTTCATATAGAAAATCACAACTTGTTATTAAAATTCCGGATTTCGGAATTTTGTTTTATACACAGTATCCTATGGCACTGTATGACTGTGCATAAGTGTTTACTGCATGGAAACGGAAAATCCGATTTATCTCTAACTTTCCTAATTGATTGGGAATTTAAGGCGGACTATTTGTAGTTTGGATGATATTTTTAATTATTACACAAAATAATGAATGTCGAAATCCTCTGAGGTCAGCCTTTAGTGCAAAGCTCCCCTATCATTATTGTAAACTGACACACATGCATTGAGACTACGTAACAAGCGTAAGAGTCTGTTGCAATGATTACTGCTGGAGGTGCTGTTGTGGAAAATGCACATGTAATCATTGTTGAATGACCTATTGCCAGGACATTCTCTGATGCCACAAGCAAACAGTATCTATTATGCCCACAGTCTCTTTCTTTACTCTCCCCATAGGAGTCAAATGTTAAGTTAACACTTTATGGATAATAGAAGATCCACACATGCTACATACACCACTATAGTCTGTTCAGTGTGATATGAAGCAAGACCTCCCTCCTTTATTAGTGTTAGAACTTTTAGAGTGCCATAATGTACAATTGTTAGCTGGTAACACAGTACTATGCATTACCAGGTGGGCGGGGGGTGCTGCCTCCCAGGAAAAAACAGGGATTCAAGCAATGCGGAAAAGTAACTTTTTTTTACCTATATGAGTTTAAATCTTGTAATGTTTTGCCCCTCTATGATTTTACCCTGAGATCTTAAAAGGTATGAAAGTTTCCCATGTTCTGAAGTTTCAAAATTCCAATGTGTGGAAGGGGAGATGACCCAGTTGGGCATGGTAAAACCGCAACATGTGATGTCTGAGACGTCTTGATCAACGCACAATGACAGGGACGGCAAAGTGTGCTAGCGTTAGGCCAACAAAAGAAGATGAGATTGGAGGGATATCTCCATATTGCCTATCTGTGCTTTGGTCATGCGCTAACACCAGGATATATTTTTTGTACTCGCATTAGCAAGTCTGATTGGGAGGTGCCATCCAGTCTATCTGTAGCTCTTCATGGTCCATAAATAGTTAGCTATATAAAATGCTCACTTAAATGAATCTGACCCAGAGGGGAACAAAGTACACCGCAGTATATTTCTGAGTCTCTCTTTATGGTTTGCGCTCTTGGCTGAGCAGATAATACCAAACATAATCCATATGGTAGAATATACATTCTGGCTGATTGAATTGAAACAGTCAGTAAAGGTGTTAAGCATTTAAAACATAAGTGGAGGGTACAAAAAACAATAACTCTAGTACAGAATCGATTTCTTGCACAGCAATTTTTACTGACTTGTCCTAAAGGGGTTGCCGTCATTAGTCAATGTTCTCCATTGTCGCTTTGATTTTTGTGGGCCAGAGTGATATTTTTAGGGACATGTTCACAACATATGTTCTTAAAACAGAATCAGGTTAGGTCATGTTGTTTCAAGTATATATATCAACTTGACTCTAAAGTTGAATTATACCTAATACCTATTTGACCCTACTGGCCAATTCATCTCTAAAGCTCAGGCGCTAAGTGTCGCACACAGGTAACTCGATCACAAATTGATTTCCATAGAGAGTAAGCTATTCTTTCTTATGCTATGCAGGAGATTTCTATAAAAGTAGGTCACTTATCTCCATCACTAAATTTGTTCAAGTCACTTTTGAATTACATTAATAAAATGGACATGTTTTAATTAAAAAGATCATACTTTGATTCAATCAGCTGATTTGATTTTCAATGAAATCAGGGCATATGGCAGTCCGATCAGCATTTGGAAAATATCTCTCACAATTTTCACTCATAAAAAATCCCCAGCTATTTTACGTTTATATGAGAGTATAGTAATACATGTCTCTAAATAAAAAAAAACTTTTTAAGCAGGTAAACTTTGTGACATCCCCCTGGCAAACGGCAATATGGAATATGACCTCTTAGATGACCTTTGACCTTGCCCATGACCTTTGACACCCATCCAACATATGAAGGAACCCCTATTGCACCTTAACCCCAAAGTCTGGTGTAAATTGGATTAAACTTTTGAAGGAGACACCAAAAAATGAAAACCTAACAAAAAAAACCTAACCAAACTGGAACCACACACCACACACACACCATACATCACAATAAATACAGACATGCGCACCCTCGAAATATCCCATCTATGCTTTTCAAGCAGGGGGATAATAAAAAGTTGGTATTTTATATTGACTACTTTCCATACGATTAAAGCGCTTACATTATTCGCTGCGCCCACTAGGAAATTCCACAATCTTTTAGTTCATCTAGCCAGCGCCGTTAGGTTTTCAAAAATATCACTAGATGTGATATTCCCCTAACGCTCCCCAAGAGTCACTTGGTCGATGAGGCAATTGAGATTAAGTATCCTGCCCAGGTACACCAAACATGTGACCACAATGGGGCTCAACTCACCATTTTAACAGTCTAATGATCACCAATTTAAACCGGTACTAATGATAAAGATTAATGGTCTAATGACCACAAGTCCGGCGCTTTTCCAATGGACCACACAATGTTTCCTACATTTAGAACTTTACAGCCAAATGAGTGAATCATAACTTTAAGTCCTCAGATTGTTGTCAATTATTCCAAACAGGTTTGAGAAACCAACATTTCATCCTATCTTTGCTTTTTTTTTATTCAAGGACATTGGAAAGCAAACATGGGGGAGGGGGCTTATCGGGACTTAGGGTTAGGGAAAGGTCTTTAAATTCCTCGGGTGATGTTGTACCTGACTTGCATTCTGATTTGTTTTAAGGGAATTTATGAATTCATTGTTGTTGCTGATTAGTGACAACACAGTCAAGGCTGATATGGAAAAGGATGGGTCAGTGTGAATTGGTTATAGTGTCGACCTTAGATTGTACGCCAAAAGTGTAAAAATGTTGAAGGTGATAAACATGAAAACAAAACATGTTTTCTCGTTAAAATTTGTATCGAATCCAAATGGAAGTAAAAACAATGCAAAATGTTAGATGCGTTTCCAAGTATCGATTGGCGGTATTGTTAAATGCGAGGTCATATAGAAAACCTATGGTATTTTGCTGCAAATTGCATTCTGCTTTGCAAAAAAATACTCAAAATATTAGCAGTTTGCCAAAATGTAACACTAGTTCTTGTGGGAATAGGGTTTTGGCATAAATCGATTATCCTTTAAAAAATGCCACCCTGTTAATTTTGTCTTTCGCGGGTTCTAAACTCCAATGCTAAATTTTAGGTTAAAATTGGATTCCAGCAAATTGAAAAAAAGTCTCAATTTAGCAGGTGAAATAATTATAAAACAAATACTTGAATCCATAACTTATTACCTTTAACTGATATATTAACATTATAAAGATCACATCTAATTGGAAACTTTGCAAAGTATTCAAGGTGGTAGGTTGATATTTTTGTCACCCGAAAAGTATGATCTTCGGAAAATCGGCAAAAACAATATTGTGTAGCAAAGTGTTGTTTGTTATGAATAAAGGTTTTCAATAATTATTAAAAAAGTCAACTATTCTACCAACAATTTTACCACAAGAGAAAGGGCAATCTTAAAAATTAAACATGGTCTCATTTTGCCTCGGATTGAATTTTTTTTTCACCTTTGGCACTTAAAACCTCGGGCCTCAATTCTGGAAATCGTTGTGCTTAGCTACTCTGGGAAACCAGGTGTTATAAGGGTTGGGGGTTTTTGGTCAAGTGACAGTTTCCATTGAGGTTCCCATAAAATCAATCATTTGTTCAAATTGATCGTTGGTAAGGTAATGGATTTGGAATTAACAACACCTTTTCAAACACATTATAATGTCAGATTGTGTCACCAAGTTACTTATATATCAGACATTTTAAGACAAGATAAAACATTATAATGAATATTTCACATTTGTTAATTAAACATTTATAAACAGTCATTCATACACAATACACTTTCTTTTCAACATTATCATTTAAACACACAAACACATAACTCTTTACTTTTATGAAAGAGCCAAAATACATTGTAATAGTTTTTTTTGTCTTTTAAAGGGCTGGCCTTTTATTATATAAAAACATGTAAATACCACAAAGACATTACCCCAACCAAAGACATTACAGAGGACGATTGATTTTATACAATTGACTAAAGCGTTGCAAAAAAAATACATAATGTAATTATACTTGAGCAATGTGCAAATTCCCTCAAAACTTTTTGTATAGCACTTTTGACAATTATATCACAAGGATACATTAATATATTGGCATTGCAAAATGCTATACAAGCTAAAATTTGTAAAGCAGATACTTTAGAATGGGTAGCATTTTGCGACGCTAAGCGGGGGAATTTGCACATTTGACTCTGAATTAGGGTGCATTTTGCTGATTCTGGGCTCGTATCTAGCTAAGTCATCAAACATTAAGGAACATAGCCCCAGACCCCAAATCAATGCCAGCACATGCAAAAGACAAATATGCGAATACTTGCATCACGGTTCATGTTAAAAATAATGCGGGATATAATATAGGAAGTAGTCAACAAAACTCAATTCTCAATCAGATGCAATCAGCAGGAACCTATGCAGTGCAAGAGCCACTGGCTCAAAAGATGCAGAATTATTCTCTCTAGATGGAACTGTATTCTTCAACAGCACTTGAAGGGCAACAATAGTAGAGGAAATCCCCTGCATCTACTAATGTAGATGAACGCCCCCGGCGGCAACAAAAGTAATGGTTTTCAATTAAAATCCTCCACATTATTATCAAGAATACCAAATATTTTCCATTAAGTAGATATATTATCAAAAATGTCTTCCAGTAACTCTAAAATCATTTACCAGAAGCTATCAAAATCTTTGAACATTCAATAAAGAGATGACTCAAAGTCTCCTCACAACTTTTAATCCTTGTACAATTTTGGACTAACAACATTTCCGATTTTGTTAAAAACACATTTATTGTCGGAAAGGAATATGATTTGAAAAATTCGGTATTATTGAAACCACCTAAGACGATTGTCAATTGTTGATTTCCAGGACAAAAAGGTAAATTGTCATAAAACACAAACACAAAACACTCTTTACTTCTTTATGAAATAGCCAAAAATACAGTGTAATAGTAATAAACAGATTTGGCACATATATGCAGTTTTTTGGATGGCCTTATTTTAATGTTAAAAAAACTTAAAATGTGTTTAATATGGGATATTAAAAATTATTGATTGTATTGACTTTGCTCTCATATGCAGAAAACATAATTTTACAGTAAGTAAATTATAAGGGATATAATGATGAATTAGTTCATTACTGAGTAAATATCTACGTATCAAATAAGTATGACCAATTTTAGATCAAAGTTTCCACAAACAACCATAGATCTGCATGTCGAAGCATCTGATTTGTCACCCCTTTTAGTCACAGCTTACGACATGCAGGGAATACATTGGACTTATTCTCTACCCAGGGCCTACAGAGGTCAACTGCATCCTTTGATAAGAATGGATCAGATTGTGTTCCATGATCAAATGGAGAGTTCTTTGAAAAAAAAATCATACTTTGGTCTTTTTGTCAGTTTTGCAAATATTGATTCAGGGGTTTATTTTGAAATATTCAGAAGGGTCACAGCTGTTTGACCCCCCCAATGCAAAATATCTCTTATTTTTAGAACAATGTTAAGCAGTGGCAACACAATTTTGACAATTGATATAAGGAGATGCAAAAATCAGAAAAATGCATTGTGTGAATCTTGCCATATAGACCTACAAAGGTCATGATTTGTATGTTATAGTGCCCTCTATATACCCATTCTCCATAGAGATGTGTAAAACTAGATTTGTCAAGAAAAATAATACTTGCCAGTAATGAAATTTCAGAAAATTTACAGAGGATGAAGTTAGTGCGATAAATAATCCAAATTAGTTGTCAAAAGTGTGTCGCCATTGATGTTTTTGTTTTATTCTGGTTTTGTCAAAATAAATGAGACTTCCTAACAGCTGTTTTTTTAGGAGGCTTTCTAGAGATTGGTGGTAGTCTCTGTGTGATGACCTTATCAAATGGGAGGGTGAGAGACAACCTAAACATTAAGTTACAAAAAATACCCTGCAGAGCATAATGAGGGTTTTCTTGATGTTGTTTGCATGTAAATGAACTTTCTGAAGAAATATGCCTGTGCTTTTACAGGCTTTAGTTGATCCTCAATACCTGAACATAGATAGGGTCGTAGGCATTCAAGTGTATATTCAAGGGGAATAACCAGACAATGCTACAATCAAGAAATCATATCTTCAAAGCTAGGGCAGTTGTAAAATGGTTTAATTTCCATTTCACACAAAATTAATGGCAATAATTTATTGATGTGATGTACTCTTAAAGAACAGATATCAGACTTATCAAATTTGGCAAATAAATGACAGAAACCCTAAGGGCGGTTTTCAAATGTAGAGACACTTAAAGGACATACAAGTAGTAATACGATCATACCAAAGCTATATATCAACCCACTCCAATAGATGGGGTATCTGTAGGAAATGGAACATGAATTCTTATAAAGGAAGTTAAACATTACACTTCAGGCATTCTTTGAATGTTAACTATGTTAGAAAAGCCGTCCACCCTGAACTTGTTCATGTCATCATCTGCAAATCATGTTGATTAAAGGGCCACGGCCCAATTGAAAATAGCCTTGTTCCCCGAACCCCCGACTTTACCGGAAGTGGTATATATTTTGGTGACTAAAGAAAGGTATTATTTTTCTCATTCACCCTGTGAAACCTTAAGGCCAAACAATGTCTGGTTTGGATGTTATGAGCAAAAATGTGCCTCATTTTAGTTGACCAATATCAACTTTACAGTACTATATGCATGGGACTAACAAAATCACATTTTTAGCTCTCACATTAAAAAAAGATTGAAATATTGGTGCAAAACTTTACAAATGGGATTTTTTGTTCAAGGTTATTCAATCAAGATGAAAACTAGATGACTAAATTGGCCCATCTCCTTTTAAAGCAATATATGGCATGTTCTTTAAAGTAACATGGCATGTGTAAAGGCACGCTAAGTATTGCTTTATTGCCACTTCTACTTTTGATGAGTGACATTTAAAACATGGGTCTTTCAGCAAGTTATGTCAGTTGGGAAGGGAAAAAATCAACCAAAATTTGCCCTTTCACAGAGGTTCTATATCTATAATAATAATTCCACCATTTGTATATACAATGCCTTTTCCATGGGATTCAAATGTTGTTGCCTACTATCATTATGCTGCCATCAGGAGATCGTAACAATCATTTTACTTAACCTGGGCCGGCAGCTGGCCAAGCACACATCCTATCAGCATTTAGATTGTAATATTCCCCTTTACAGCTACCGGAATATCGCTTGGTTTGACAAGTGAGATAAAGTGCCTTGCCCAATTGCACAACATGATTACTGCAGCAGGGCTCGAACCCACAACCTTCAGATCATGAGTCAGCCAATGGGCCACACATGCCGGCCCTTATATCTGTACCTGCCATATACAAATATATTTACATGCAAGTTAGTAATTGATGCCTGGTCCAAACCAGAGTGGGTGAACATCAACTGTGAAGTATTAATTCAAAGAGCTGTCAATTGTGGTTAATTACCATGAGAGACACACTGCTGTTAGGACAATATTGCGGTTTGTAGAATTTCCTTTTTCTTCTTAAATGAAAGGAAATTAAAAACATATCCTGTACCATCAACAACAAAAATATGTCATTCTGAGAATATTTGTGTTGTTTGCCGTCACGTTTTGCAAATGGGGACACACTTCGGTGATCATAACACTATTTGCTGTTTATAGATAGGGGCCAAAGGTCAATCTGTGCATGCCCATGGGTCTGAAGCAAATGGGGGTTAAAGGTCACACAGGGGTTACAAAAGGTCAACCTATGAACACTTAGTTTAAGCATATCTATACTACTAAAAAACAGAGATGTCTGTCTGTCTGTCTGTCCAGCTCTGTGTTTTGTTATATACTTTTGACATATATGGGGGCTGATATTTAGCATGAAGGTAGGGGAGGGCAGTCTGACCTTTGTTTGCAGGGTTTCAGAGTGACCCAAAAGGACAAAGGTCATCTAGAGAAAAGCCCTATGACCACCAAATTTGGTGGAAAGGATGGATGACCTGGGCACAGAAATCTGAGGTCAAAGGTCACATACATAGGTCAAAGGTCACAAACAGGAGAATGCACTAGTGCGAGATAAATTGTTAAACTCCCAGTTCCCAAGTAATATAATGGGAACCCCTTCCGAAGTAAATCAGTCCCTTTCATATATACTTTTTTTAAATGTTCCTGTTCACTGGCCTCTCTGCTGAAAGACAAAAACTTATGATTTTTTAAGAAAAGGGTAGCTTTTCTGATCATGTTAACTTGTTTAAGATACTTTTAAACATATTTGTAATTTGAGTCAAGAAAGATAAATATTTTGGCTAAGGGTGTTTATGCTGGTGTGTGATGAAATTACTTTGTGGTGTGGCAAACAAAAATGAATACACATGTGTACATCATCATACTTGAGTAGTCTCCCTGAGGAATAGAGTTACAACTGCTTCAATAGTTATAGAACACCACAGTATGACTTTACCTACACCAACCATTTGACCATCATCCAAGTATTAGCTGATTCAAACTTGCTCATGGTTGACCAGTGGGTCAAATACACAATCCTCATGTACAAGACTTATTTAACCCCCTGAGGTCTACCACCTTTCTTACAGTATCTCTGATTGGCTCATTACATGATATAGCATGATATAACCTCTCAGAATCCAATAAAAATAGACCTTCTATATCTGTACAAACCTTTAAGCTTTTCTTACCATGTCTCTGATTGGCAAAATACATCATATAATCCAATGTGTAACCAATCAAATCGGCCGGTAGTCCTCAGGGGGTTAAGTGATATGGCACCTTTGTGTTTGAACTTGGACTGTATGTACTCTCCTGGTCATGATGAAGGCTACTAAAGGGGTACCCAGCAAAAAATGCTACCCAGCAAAGAATGGGGAGAAAGAATTTTCCAAATTAGAGCTGACAAATATTGAAGGAGTCTTTCAAAAATGTAATTAAAGAGGTATTCCATTGAATGTTTCTCGTTTAGTTTATTGCCTTGGACGGTAACCCCACCGATAGACCCAAGAGGTGGGCCCTCAATTACCAGGATGGCTTAGGACAGTCAGGGTTGTCATCTTACTCTGGTTCATTTGTCCAATGCCATCCAAGGGGTCATCAACAGGTCTTATCCAAATTAAATCCAGAATTGATTCCAGAATAGTCCCAGCAAGTGGCCCCACCAGGATCTGAACCTATGACCTTTTGCACCAAAGGAAAGCATCTAAACCAGTAGACCACATATACTCAGGAGTCTAGATTATTATTTCTGTGGACTTTGCAGTGGCGTAGTCAGAGGGGTGGCAGGGGGGTCGTGCCCCCCAATATTTGATTTCGTCAGTTGAGATAAGCCCGTCAGTTCACTTGAAGAATTCAGGTCATGGCATTTGCAAGCCGGATTGCCGGCAAAGTATAGGTTTAAAGTTCAATGGTCAGCGTGCGACAAGTAAATTTTACCAAATCGTGCAAGAATTAGCCCTCAGAAGACACTTAAAGCGACATAATGGCATAAAAAATATTCAGACATAATGAAAAGGACCCTTACTGAAATCACTTCCACAAGTTTGAAAACAATTTGGATGTTTACATTCTGTAAAAACGGTAAAAACAGGAAGAGTTCCAGAGGGGAAGGTGGCAGTTTGTGGCAATTTCTGGAACAGAAAACCAAGGTGTTGACATCCCTGACAGAATTTACAGTGTATCTAGCATGTTTTGTGACACAATTCAAAAGCATTCAGACCAGGATTCAGGCATTGTACTTTAGGCTTGTAGTAAGATATTGATCTGGCAAGTGAAAGATGGATTAGCCGGGATTAGCACATATACAATAGCAATGGTCTGTGAGCTGATGACAGCATGCTTTTCAAGTTTGGTAAATGCTGGCAGTAATGTCAGCATCCTTTTTCCAGAAATTGCCACGAACTGCCACCTCCCCTCTGGAACTTTTCCTGTTTTTACTGTTTTTACAGAATGTAAACATCCAAATTGTTTTAAAACTTGTGGAAGTGATTTCAGTAAGGGTCCTTTTCATTATGTCTGAATATTTTTTTATGCCATTATGTCGCTTTAAAGCATATAAAACCCAAAATTTTCAGGGGGCTTCACCTCCTCGACCCCAACAGGGGCATTGCCCCTGGCCCCACCAGGGGCCCTAAGGCGGGCCCCTGGACCCTTCCTGTTTTCTGTCGGTTGAGATGCGACACTGGCGCCCCCAATATGAAAATCCTAGCTACACCACTGGGACTTTTTCTGACAGTTTTTACTACATTTAACCAAACTCTTGTTGTATGTAAAAGCACAATGAGCATTAGACGCCAGACATTGGCACCATACAAACTGCCTAACGTCTCCGAACATGAGTTTAAAGAAAAGTCATTGATAACAATTTTGGCCCTACGCAAATACATTTTACCGAGTGGTACTTGTATATTTTTAATTCTGTTCTGTCAGTAACCCCCAGGGGTATCTTTTCAAAACATTTGGCTACTGAAGCCATAGTTCATTGTTAATTCTCATGTTACATCCAGTCTGGACAAGTGTACCAGGGTCATTCAATAAGTTATGAGCCTTACCTTAAAACAGAATAACTATACAGGTGGTGCTTTATCATGATATTCAATCAATCAATCAATCAATCAATCAATCAATCAATCAATCAATCAATCAATCAATCAATCAATCAATCAATCAATCAATCAATCAATCAATCAATACAGACCTGGGCTATACTCTGATTGGCTCTAGACATGCAGATAATCCCATACCATACATGAAGGTATTCCCTCTTTATGCTCTCATCATCCACTTATTCAAGTGTCATGTTATGTACCACCAAGCACACTGCGCCCGTTGCATTAAATTATTCTTTATCCGCATGCGAAGTTAAATGGCCATGAGCCGATCGCTAAGAGCATCGTCTCCAAGAACCCCAGATTTTACGGTAAGTGGTCAAAATTATGGTATCTGAAGAAAGCTGCTATTTTTCTCAGTTACCCTGTGAAATCCTTGGGCTAAAGGATATTTGAGTTGGAAGTTATGAGTAAAAATGTACCACATATTTGTTGATCAATATTAATTTTACCCAGTACTCTATGGGCTTATAAGTCATGTTTTAGCTCTCACATCAAAACAAATTTAAATTAGAAAGAAAGGAGGAAAGAAGGAAAGAAACAAAGAAAGAAAGAAACAAACAAACAAAGAAACAAAGAAAAAAGAAAGATAAAAATCGAGAGAAGACAGTATATCCAGAGAATCTGAAAAAGCACGTAAATTTGTGTAAAAATGACCCAAAACAGGCTAAAAAAATAAAAATGCATAAATTTGGGGGTAAAAAAAATCTGAATTCAGATAAAAATCTTAAATCTGGCATCTCTGTATATCATGCTACTGTACCACAAGATATAATGTACAGCAAAAGTGAAATTTCATAAAAGTACTTTAAAACTTGCAAAGAGATTGACAAGTGTGATTTCAGGAAATACGTTAGGACACAGACTTACTAAAAAAAAAAAAAAAAAAAACCTCCGAAGGACGGGATGCTTTCATGATTCATTTGCCCAATTCCAAGTGAACCATGGAGGAGACCGGTATTCTGTATTTAATCAATAGCTCGTATACAGATTAAATCCAGAATTGAGCACCGGAGTGAATCCCTGCAAGTGACCCCACCGGGATTCGAACCCGGGATTTTTGTTTTTTGGTATATTTGCGCCATAGGCAAGCACCCTAACCACTAGACCACGCTCTCCCACAAATTTAAATTAGAAAGAAAGGAGGAAAGAAGGAAAGAAACAAAGAAAGAAACAAACAAAGAAACAAAGAAAAAAGAAAGATAAAAATCGAGAGAAGACAGTATATCCAGAGAATCTGAAAAAGCACGTAAATTTGTGTAAAAATGACCCAAAACAGGCTAAAAAAAATAAAAATGCATAAATTTGGGGGTAAAAAAATCTGAATTCAGATAAAAATCTTAAATCTGGCATCTCTGTATATCATGCTACTGTACCACAAGATATAATGTACAGCAAAAGTGAAATTTCATAAAAGTACTTTAAAACTTGCAAAGAGATTGACAAGTGTGATTTCAGGAAATACGTTAGGACACAGACTTACTGAATGCCCCTTGCCTACTCCTTCTCTCTCAGTACTTCAATATCCAGTCAGCTGTTTCCAACTCCCGCAGAGCCAGCTGCCGTTTGGTCACTCCTACTAAACAACCGTCTCGTATTACACCTACATTTATTGATCTTCACGGGAGACACCTATATTTATTGATTCTCACCAGCTACTAGTGAAACAAGGTACGTCCTGCCACTGTTCTATCTCCTCAATGAATCAAGGGCACGCATGTTTATCTTGCGGTGAAAAACCTTTGGTCTTGAAATTAAACCTAATCTAAACTGAGAAAGCTGTATGAGGTTGGCATTTCTCACATTTCAGTCACCAATACGTCTAAGGACAAAAATTAAAATTTTAATCAAAATTTCTGTTCCATTTATTCTAAAGTTACATTCTTTTAAAGACACTCAAGGACATTTCCTGGAAAATGCTCCCATTTTTTCCATATTTATTATGCTTACCAATGTATTAAAGGTCCATGGCCCGATCGCTAATAGCCTTGTCCCCAGGGACCCCAGATTTTACCGGAAGTGGTCTAAATTTTGGTATCAGAAGAAAGCTACTATTTTTCTCATTTACCCTGTGAAATCTTAGGGCTAAATGATGCTTGTTTTGGATGTTATGAGTGAAAATATGCCCCATTTTGGTCGACCAATATTAATTGTACAAAGTACTCTATGGGGATTACAAAATCACGTTTTTAGCTCTCATTTAAAAACGGGTTGAAATATCGGCGCGAAACTTTACAGATGGGGTTTTGGGGTGAAGGTCATTCTATCAAGATGAAAAATTTCTAGACTTAAATCGGGCCATCCTCCTTTAAATCCCACCTGAAGTGAATAAGCCAAAAGCAATGTCTTTATGTAATACAAAGATGATTAAGTATTTTCCATCGTGCACAACATAAAATCACAGTATTCTTCTCTATGGGGACCAATTAGAATAGCAGACAAGTTCCAAAATTATTATTTTTTTTCTTTTCTAATTGTTTGTCCAATAAACCTGATTCATTCTTGGTAGGAGTTCTATAAGTAATTAAATGCAAATTTAGAGAAATTTATATCAACAGAAAATCTTTTTGTGTCCCTTTAAAGGCACTATCAGACTGATTAAGAAAACATCAAAAATCAGATTTGTGCATTTTTGTATCTAGCTATTTTAATATACCCTACAAGATAACACTGGTCATTTTAAGCAATGTTGGGGTTCCTCCCTACAGGCACTTTTGGCAATATGCAATTTAACAGAGATTCATGTTTTTCAGTACTGTTTTCTTCCTTTTTGTCAGTTCTTCATTAAAAAATAATACTATTTTATGAGAATTTGATGGCACATGTGGTGCAGTTGGCTCAGCATTCGGCTCATAGGCAAAAGGTTGTGGGTTCGAGCCCAGCTGTTGCCAATGTGCACTTGGGCAAGATATTTTACCTTACTTGCCTCTCTCCACCCAGGAGTATAAATGGGTACCGGCATATGCTGGGAATGTAAAACAGACTCGCTGTGTGGGAGGAGTGGCGAACCCCCGCAGCAACATTATATGATGGAGTTGGGCCCAAACACCTGAGACAGAGAGATGGGCACAATGCTCGTGGGCGCACCTTTTTATTATGAGAATTTGAACAACTTTATCCTTCACCTTCAAGCTCCTCGTGCTTTTGGTGTGGATTACTGAAAGTGACTAATTGCTAGATATTACCAGATTTTTTCAGAGACTGGATTATTATTTGTTTTTATTAATAACAGGAATAATGTGTAACATACGTCCTTTTCCAACTTATTCTTGCAGGGGATAAAATATCCAGGCATTCTGATTGGATGATGACTGTTGTGAACACACTACTGTGGAAGATTACGGTAGAGTTTTCTGCAAGGAGTACTAATGGACTCTAAGAATCCTATAAGATATGCGGTCTCATAGGAAGCAACATGTTATGGGGGTGGGTCATCAGATCCTGGTCCGATTTGATTGATACCCTAGAAGTTAAATTCTGTTAGGTATTACCTCTGAGGACCTGTATACTGTTGGGTATACCACTAAATTGTAACAAATAAAATATAAATATATCCTGTGAATGAAATGACATTTACATCAGTATGGCACATGTTCTCAATTTGATATAAGAGCCGGACACTTGTATACCACCAATTTCCATGGGAAACAAACTTGGTTTTGATGCTAGATGCAATAATGTATAGTGCAATGCCCTAGTCGCCATTGTTCCTACTTTGATGGTTAACCATTAAAACTGAACAGTTTTTTGTCAGTATCTTGGGAAAGAAATGGATCTGAAAGCTGCAATTTGCAGGAAGACAATGAGAAAAATGAAGCCTTTCATCTGATATCAAAGTTGATATCACTTCCGGTTAAATCGGGGAGTCCCAAAGACGATGGGAACAAGCACCTTCAAGTGCTGTGGTCAAAACAAATTTGCAGTTTCCGACATTGACAGTTTTCGACAGTCTCTCATTCTTGTACATTTTTAAAAAAAATATAGATTCTCTCATCTACTGCCAATTCGATCAATTGCCCGAATTTCTGTTAGAACATTTTGAAATGTTGCATTCCGTTGCACTGATTTTGTCCCAATTTCGATTCCTGTAGTGTAACATTTTGGAAAACACAATCAGTTCTCTGAAAACTGGTGGCACACAAGAGAAGATATCAATAGCTTCCCACAATGCATTGCTTCCATGGAGATTTTTGTACAAGGATGTAAGTCCTGAAAATTGATCCAGCCCTTGCCCCAGCAGCCAAACGCTTGTGCGCGATGCTAACATTTATTGGGGAATCGTCCAAACAAAAGGCTACGGAAGGTGTGTATCCCCTACCAAAAATGCGGGTATGCTTTTTATTCTGAAATAACATCACCCAAATGTAAAATTAAAAATTACATTTCCAGATTTTTTTTTTATTATGTCCAGATTTCTGGAATTCTTACATCCCTGACAAGGTATTCATGCAAATTGTTGAAGACGAAACATTCTTAAAATGCAAGTTTGTGATCAGTAGTGTTAATTTTTAGCCATGTTTCATCTCTAATGATATACATCAGTGCCTATACAAAACCTCCATTGGAAGCAATGCATTGTGGGAAGCTACTGATATATTTTCTTGTGGCACACATTCACCTCAAGAGTAGTGAGTGAGTGAGTGAGTGAGTGAGTGAGTGAGTGAGTGAGTGAGTGAGTGAGTGAGTGAGTGAGTGAGTGAGTGAGTGAGTGAGTGAGTGAGTGAGTGAGTGAGTGAGTATTAGAATTTAATGACATCTCAACATAATTGTCATATCATGTCATTAAGATAAAATATGTCAAACATTTTTAACAAAACAAACATTAAAGCTATGATATTGAAGAAGAACAAAATAGATTTCTTATTTTAAAGAATTATCATGAGAGAACTATACAGGCTCCATAGAAAGCCTATTTTGTCAAAAAAGTATTTCATATATATTAAACAATAAACACATTGATTGCAAAGACACATGTAGATTACACATGTCTACAATAAAAGCACAACTACAGTTCCTAACTACAAAAGATACACATCACACACTGATGAAAAGTTCATCACCCGTCTATATATCAAAAGAGAGTAGTATCTACTGGGGACAACTTTGCATTTTGCCATTGTAATTGGGAGTGGAGGCATATACAACATCCTGTTCTAGGAAACCTTCAACATTCAGATGCTTCACGGTTTATATTCAAGAGTCCTCAGAACATTTCTCTAAAAGATTATGCAAAATTTAAGGGCCCACTGTGACTTTTTTGGGACATTTTGTTTGTTTGAACTAAAGATAGTCACCTAAGTACTATATTTCTAAGTTTTGCTTTAATTGGAAGGGCGGGCTGGTGTAGTGGCTTATCCACTCGCCTTTCACCAATGCGGCCCAGGTTCAATCCCTTGCTGAGCCTGTGTCGTACATGAATTTGGTTGCATATTCATACCCGTCCTCGCAGGTTTTCTCCGAGAACTTCGGTTTCCTCCTGCATCTAAAATCGGACTTCCTCCCATAAAGCCTTCCTTGTCTTTTCTGGATTTACTTGTTGTGTTGTAGCAGCCTAAGGTGCTCCACAGCAGTGCCTTGAGCACCTCGGTGGATTTGTTGTGCGTTATAAGAATTAAAATATAAAATATATTGAACTAACATTTTGATGTAGAAAGCACTGATCAACCCTGAGAAAGAATATTATGGCTTACCAGGAAATAATGTGGGTAACCAGGTGTTTTTTTGTGTATGTGTGTGTGTGTATTTGTAGGGTTCTTATCTTGATTAGATGATCTTCGCAACAACATTTCAATCCATTTTGATGTGAGAGCTAAAAACATGATTTCATAGGCCCACGGTGTAAAATTAAAGAGACACAAAGGAATTTCCAGAAAGTGCACCCCCAATTTCTTGTTGAAACCCAGATTTTTGCATATTAAGAATGCTTACCAATATATGAAAGCACACACAAGTGATTAAGTTGGAAACACTGTCTTTACGTAATAAAAAGATGATTTAGTATTTTCTGTTGTGCACGACAAAATCAAAGCGTGCTTCTCTATGGAGGCCTATTAGGACAGCAGGCAAGTTCAAAACATACTTCTTTGTTACCTTTTCTACTTGTTTGTTCAAAATAACTTTGAAACCTGCTTGGTAGGTGTCCTACATTCTATCAAGTGCAAATTTAGAGGAATTTGTATCCTCAGAAAATCTCCTTGTGCCCCTTAATGTTGGTCAACCAAAATTGGAAACATTTTTCACTAATAACATCTAACCAAAAAATCATTTAGCCCTAAGATTCACAAGGTAAATGAGAAAAATAGAAGCTTTCATCAGATACCAAAATATTGACACTTCCGGTGAAATCTGGGGTTCTGGGGACGTGGCTATTCTTGATCGGGCAATGGCCCTTTAAAATATGCATATGAAAGATTTACAAAATGATAGCAAAAAATAAGTTTGATGAGTGGTGCTCCATCTGTTGGGATAACTGCACAGCCAGAGGGCTGCCTCAGAAAAATATTTTGAGGGAAGATCTGGAAAGAAAAGATGGCTATTCATGCTAAATTAGTATAGCCCTTTTTGCCTTTCAACTGGGGTGTTTTTGCCTGTTATCAGAACATTTTGTTTTGCACCTTTAGGAACTTGTTCCTCGGAACAACTAGTCGACACACCTGGGCATAGGTACTTTACTCACCTGGTGGAGTTGGATCCTTACTATCAGTCACATTCCATTTTAATCTCTTAGAACTCTTTAGTAGCTGATTGGCTGCTAATGTCATCTCTTCCACACTCACTATGTCAAAGGTCACAAAGAGGTCCTGTATAGAAAAGTAACACTTTCAGTAACTGTGGACATGTTTGTATAGATGCATGTGCAATGCAAATAATTAACAGAGGACCAACTCTTTGGCAACAAGTTTTAGACATTGTGTCACTGTCAGTGATCTATTCTTACTTTTCATGAAACAACATTGCTTGTCATATTGGCCACACAGTCAGGTACAAGCAGTGGCATAGCCAGCTTTTTTTTCAGGGGAGGCAAGGGGGGCACATATATTTTCAGGGGGGCAAGCATATATTAAAATTGTTAGTATAGTATATGGCCTATGTAAATCACTAATTTTTCAGGGGGCAAGATTCCCCACAGGGGGGGCAGCTGCCCCCTCCCCCCCCCCCCCCTCTGGCTATGCCACTGGGTACAAGGCTCTGGGTACAAGCTTCCCCTTGTTACAAAACAATGCATTCACCTCTTGTAAGATCAATGGTTTTGCCTAAAGAGAATCAAAATGTTCCGTAAATGATCCTATTTATTGCTGCCAGTCCACAGCGCTCCACATAAATGACAAAACGTGTAAAGAGGGAATAGTGCGTGTGCCTAATCTTACACACAGATTTAATCTACTCTGGATAAAATACTTTTCTATTTTCTGTCCACAAACAGAAATTACAACAGAGTGGCCTATGGGGTGCCGTGGTATGAAAATTTGTTCATATAACATAACATTTGCTCATGAAATTTTGGAAATAACCTTTTCTAAGGATACGGTATCATAAATAAAATGAGGGTGCTAGGATCACAAAAGGCAACCTCTAATGTGATGATCATTTCATGATTGTAGGCATTAGGCATTTGGGGAAAACAAATTTTAGGCAATTTCATCTCAAGGCTTTCATATCATTTCCATACTACTTTTTGTCAATTTTCATGCTTTGTTATTGTAAACTCAATACCCTTTTAGGCATATCTTTCAAATAACAAACAACATTTCATTTGGCTATTTTCTCCAGAAATCACACATTTGCTTTAAAACAATATCCCATCATCCATTTTGTTTATTTATTATAAAAATCTCCAAATTCCAGCAAAATTCAGCATATACTCACACACCTCCACAATTGTCATACATTGATGCTAATATTTACAGAAAGGAATTAAAACTGACAAAATTGTGCCAAACATATGACTACCACCCTTAGGCGTTCTATAAGTATCAACCCCCGCTGGCACAAGCGACCCTGCGTTGGCTTTGTTTCTTTAAGATTTATCCCATTTTTGACATTCTCGGCTAGAGTAAACGCTATAGGCTAACGTCATGTGTCTATGCAAGCCATAAGCATCCTATTCTGACTTCTTCCAAAGCTGTGAATGTGTATACAAATATTGACATGTCTAGTGGTATTGTGTACATAACTTGCGAGGGACATATGTTTTGTCTATTTTACTAGCTAGGTTTGTTTGGAACTAAAAGGAACATAGTAGTCGTCTTGTTTATTTAATCAGCACATCAAAGAAAGCTCATTTTAATTTCATCTGAGGATACCATGATATAAAGATCCATATATTTAGGGAGAGGGAGTCCCCATCAGCAAATCTCTCCCTATTGCATCACATTTTGGTTAGAAAATTTTGATGAAAATTCGAACAACATTTTTTTTTGGCCAATTAATGGACCTAGAACTGAATTTTAGGCCACATTTGAGGGTTTAGGAGCTGAAGATCTTGAAAATTTCCCCATTGTTTTACCAGGGAGCTAAAATTTTTGAATTGTGCAAGTGGGGGTCTTAGAACTGAAACAATATTGAACAGCGGGTCTAAAGAACTTTAGATAGGCCCAAACTGGGGTCGATGATGCGCATACTACTGTACTGCCATTTTAGTTCAGTACCCTCCCCCAGGGGTGTGCAGAACAATTGCTAAAACCCGATGGGGGGGGGTATTTGTGTGGGTCTGAACTGATTGTTTTTGCAAAATTTAATTTGATCATTGATCTGAAACAATTGATCTGAATACATGGATGCTGTTTATTCATTCAGGTTCTTTATCACTTTATCAAGGGCGATTAATGCATTTCTGTTTTGTTCAGTTACTAGCTGCGATACAGGATTGCATACAAATTTGCTTTTTCCTAACACAGAGCATTTTCTTCCAGAAGATGAGTTAACCATCCCACTACACTTTATAATTTGCAAATTCTAGGTTTATGACATCCTACTATATACCACATCACATCATTTTACTAGGTGCCAGTAGCTTCCAAACAGCCATGCCGCCTTAACATACTAGACAACAAGCACCTGTAGGCATTATTTTTATCAATGAATCACTGCAAGTAGTTAGAATGTTGAGGCCTTTAGCGTTTAGTTAATGGCTGCCATGTACAGTGTTGTGATCACCACAACATGCCTGGGAGCGTGGTCCTAGTGGTTAGGGTGCTTGCCTAGGCCAAATATCCAAAACAAAATCCCGGGTTCGAATCCCGTGGGGTCACTTGCTGGGATAACTCTGGTGCTCAATTCTGGATTTAATCTGTATACGATCTTTGATTAAAACATAATACCGCTCTCCTCCATGGTTCACTTGGAATTGGGCAAACGATCAATGAAAGCATCCCGGCCTTCGGATTGGACGTTAGCCGTCGGTCCCGTGTATATAGATTCACCACTGTACATGTACAATCCAGTCAGTGTCGCATAAGAGAGGGTGTAAACCCCGGACTGTTCCCCAATCCGCCCCCAGTCTCAAAAAAGCGGGCAATGTTAGGAGCGTCCGTATCACAAGAGATACACGCGGCCCGATCCTGCTTACACAGTTTTAATAAAATCCTGACACACCACAAGCCATTAGAACTGCTTGTGACACGCTACGAAGAAAAGACCATAACATGCATTAAATATTGATTGTCCAAAGTTCTTTGATGCTAATCCATGAGCTCTAATGGCAGTGAAAATCAAAATGCTGCTCTTCTCAAAAGCTACCTACATTGAGTATGGCCATTGTTAACATTCCATCAACCTACAGCTATGACATCACTACTTTAACTACAGATGGTCTTGTGAACACCCTTATGTTAACACTTTAAATAAAAGGGAGATCGTGACCCCACTGTAGGGTATTAGCCGTGAAATTCAGAGGTTGCTGGTTCAATTCCCGGTGGAGCACCTGCGTGGATTTTATCAGGTATTACTCCTGGATTAATTACTCTTACAAGATCTATTAGCTATTGATTCAAATTGGAATTTGCTCTCCCCATTGTTCAGTTGGCTTGGGCCATCTGAACTGTGATAATATCCTGTCCTTTGGAGGAGATGCTAAGCCATCAGTCCCAAGTACAGAGAGTCATACCTGGCATACATATCACAGTCAGTTTCGAAAAGATTAGGTGATTACCCCTGGCTGTCCCCATTCTGTTCCGATAAATGGACCCTGGAAATAAACTTCCTGTAGAGGCTTTCTTGGGTTATCCAGGACATTATCTAAATAATGAGGTGAAGTCTGTGAGGGAGTTCACATGCCTTGGGGACATGGTTGGTATGGGTGTGGATGTGAGGTTGGGTGGGTGGTGGAGTGTTGTAGTTTTCCTGTGACAGCAAGAGGAGTATGGGTTGGTAAAGTTTAGGAATGGTGGGGAGTTGTTGCCATAGGAAAGATATCCTTGAAGATAAAGGAATGGTGTATAAGAAGTTGTGTGAGATCATGATGCTGTATGGGGAGCGAGACATGGTGTCGAGTGAAAATGAGATGGGATTCTGAGGAAGACAGAGAGAGCAATGATAAGAGTGATGTGTGGGGTGAAGTTGATGGACAGGATGAAGACTGAGGACATGATTCAGATGTTGGTTTGGAAGAGACGATGGACCGGTTGGCGAAGGCGAATAGTGTACGTTGGTATGGGCATGTGTTGAGGAAGAATGAGGAGCATGCCTTAAGAGGGCCTTTGAGTTTGAGATGGGAGGTTCGAGGAGGGAGGAGGGGACGTCCAAAGAAGACATGGAAGAAGAAAAAGCCGAGAAGTAGAGAGGAGGTTTGGTTGCGGATGAGGATGCTTGATCGGGTGAAGTGGGAAGGAAGAAAGAAGTACGGGCGGTTGCTGCCAGTGTGAGTAATCCGGCCACCCCCACTTACGGGGACAAAAATGGATTTAAAACTTTGGATTTACTTCTACTGGAAAAAAAGGGCATTCTGATCCATGCCCTTGGTCCCCATAACTTACTTAAAAGTTAAGATTTTTATACCATCTGAATCATTGGCTTAAGTATAGTATGCTATTGACATTGTTCATATCCATACTTGTGCATTTCCCCTGTGTGTGACCTTTGACCTATGTGTTTGATCTTTATCCTTAGATTTGTTCTGTACTCAGTTCAGCAGTCTTTTTGACCAAATTTGGTGGTCATAGGGCATTTCTATGCAAATTGACCTCTAAACGACCTTTGACCTTTTGGATCACTCTGAAACAAGTCCTGCTAAGAAAGGTCAGACTGTCTTCCCCTACCTTCATGTCAAATATAAACCCCATATGTCAACGCATAACAAAACGCACAGCAGGACAGAGCCTAAGACACCATCGCTGCATGACCTGAGCACCGAACAAATCCGAGGTCAAAGGTCACACACATAGGTCAACGAACACACACGGGGGATGCACTAGTAGCTAAAATGAAAGCAAGTGTGAGTTGTTGACCATTTGCCAGAAAGCATGCCAGATGCACAATGGTGACAGTGATGTCACTGCCATTAACAAACAGTCAATAAACAAAAATAGAGTACATGAATTTTTTTTGTAAAGTGCAAGTGACTGTACTATGGTTTCATTTCACATTTAAATATTTTTATTTTCTGGGCATCCTCTTTAACAATGCATGGAAACTAAGCAGAATACTTAAGTATGCATTTTTAGAAGATGCTACAAGAACTTAAGCAGCAGCTATGTTACTATACAAGACAGCACTGCTTTCCCATGACGACAGCTCCTTGAGAGTTCCTATAAGACGTAACGTGGCATGTTATGCAATGACTTTGATTACTAGCTGTGGGCATTACTGTCACGTTTTGAATGCAATCCCCTATTGACATGATTACTACCCCTAGGTTACTATTCTGCCTTGAATATCCCCATTGGAACAATCCCCTATGGAATCACTGTTGATTTAGATGAATTGTACACTGCCTCTATGGGGTACAACGTAATAGCACAAGGCAGTCCATGCGCCTGCTTACACTACTATCTGACTATTAATCATTCGAATAACACCCTTTTTTAATTTCCAGATTTGAAGAGAAATTTTATGATCTTACAAATGTAATTTTTAATAAATGAGATGTTCTTCACTTTTAATGAGACAAATTCTCAAACTTTAAAGTTCCACGTCTTTTCCTATGATTATTCTGAACAAATTGCAAAACTGCAGGTTAATGTAGAATTGTTCTTCAACTATTGCTTGCAGTGATCAGGCATGTACCATGGGTATGAGGATGTGTGTGTGTGTGTGTGTGTGTGTGTGTGTGTGTGTGTGTGTGTATGGGGTGAGAGAGGGGGAACTGGCTGCAAGTAACCACACTAGTCCAACAGACAGCAACACTGTTATGGATGCATTAGCTATTTCACAGTGATTAGCCCGTGATTAGTATGTGGACAAGCATTATGTCTATGGAGCAAACATGAATTGAGGGCGGCATCCTTGGGAAATCTCCGAGTCAGCCTTGAAGCAGATGATTAAGGGTACACACAACCATTGCATGCGCCATAGACTTTGTGTGTAAAATGATAGTCAGAATAATGGCTATAACTCGAGTTACCTTCGTTTTGGAAAATATGGATTATATGAATACAAAGAGTAGAAATTTCTCTACAACATCAAAATTTGACGATAACATTTAGGTTTAGATTTTTAGATATATACTGATTTTTATAGATGCCGTATTTTCACGGGTTCACTTCCGACTCTTAGCCTCGCATGCACCTTGTGTGTTTATACGCCGATCACACTTAGATTTCATTCAAATTTCGATGTTTTCTTTTCAAAATTGTCAGTACACATTCAATCCTGTCTGCTAAAATAAAATTTGGTCAACAAAATCACAGAATTACTAAGAATATCTCACAATTTATATACAAAAGAGGTACTACAGTTGTGATAAACCTCGGACTGATATAGGCGGTGTCCACTCTAATACAGACTGTCCCAATAAAAACTATACAATCAAACTAAAAATTATAAAAAATATAAACTGTGCATTTTTGCCAGATATTTTGACTTTATTTGTTAGACAAGATCCTAAGCTAAAATCTCGTTATTCCATCAATTTGATGGAAACCAAGAGGAGATTTGTCAGTGAACACAAAGGAGAAAAATACAACTTGGGCCAGTTTCACCTGAAAGGTTCCAAGAAAACTAAAGGTTCTAATAGGGCTCGTGTAGCATTCATTGTGGGATTAATCGTTTCAAACAAAAGAAAGAAAATTGTTACAGATTCAGATCAGAGTGAATGATTAGCATGCAATTGAAACTAATCATACATTATTTTCAGTGAATGAAAGCACCGAAAATACGTGTGGGGAAATGAGGAGACTCACTCTCCGCTCTCAGGGGACAATTAATCAGAAATTCATGGAAATTTGGGGACTGCTGACTGTGAAACTAATGTAACAGTCTACAAGGCTGTTGAGGGACAACCTGTGTGTACAACGCTCTAATGTGGAGGGACAATTTACCCTTCCCCTATTCCCCACTGCCTCCAAGATGGCAAGGACGGAATATAATTGAAGAAGTGTGTTCAACAAAGAGCAATAAAGGAAAGGATGGTTGTGTTCAAAGGTCTCGTTTACTTTCAACAAGGTCTTTTTATGGTTCTATCTTCTGCTAAAACCCAGAGTAAGCTGAGAAAACAAGACAATGCTACATGTATGTATAGCAATGCGACATTATAAAGTTATATATAAATTATGTTATATCACAGAAGCAGCACTTTATACCTACTTTTTATTTTAATTTTCAATAACGAATGTACTGAAGGTGATGTTCAATGCCAACTTTGTTGATTTCAGGCATAGCCGAAACTGGCCCAAAGGTTTTCAAGTCTCAGATAATTGCAATATCCTGAACCAAAGGGGGAACCCCCAAATTACACCAACTAAAAATCTCCTGGAACACTCCTAAAAAAATCTGTAAAACTCCAGTGAGGATGAAATGAAATTTGTGGCCAAAAAAATTAAGCTTTGATTGTAGAGTTTTTTTTTGGACAGTCTGTAGTGGGTGTACCCTTTTAAAACACGCCGTGGGGGAAATGTGGGAGGGGGGGGGGGGTTGGGTGGGGGGAAAGAAAAAAATGGGGAGGGAAATGCCCCATGTCCCCTGGGCACTGCCATTGCCTTCTGTTGAAAGATTTAAAGTCTGTGTGAACACTTACATTCTCTAGACTTATAGTTGATGAGCTCCAAAAGGGCCCAGCCCCAGCACAAATGTTGTGTATCTCAACTTATACCAGTCAAATTTTTGGTTTCATACTGTATTCAATTGATCATTTTATGAAGAGATTAAGGCTCTGGATGTAACAAGTTAGCAGCTTGGATAATTAAGTTTACAAAAAAAAACCACCTACTTAATGTTTAATATCTCAGAATCGGGTTTCCCCAGTTAGTTTCAACACATTATTTTCCAGGCATTCATGGTTTTGAATTTCAAGACACAGTTTAACATGCCATTGATTTTCATCTTACCTTCAAGGACACGACCACAGACTTGGAGTAGGCTTTATCTTCATTGATTTCAAACTGATGCTCCAGACGTATAAGGACTTTATCCTCAGTCCAGTGTTCAAGTGTTAACAGATGAACATTAGCTGGCAGAGCACGGGTTAGTAGAGATTGCTGGATACAAAAGAAATACAGACTCTGGGTAAATAAGGGATGCAGAGAAATTTACATTATATTGTTTTAAAAAGAGAAAATAAAGATTAAGTGTTATTGGAGTGAAATGAGATTTTAAAGTAAGTTTTGCTTCACTTAGTTAATTGTTAAATCAGTTAATCTAAATAGACCATAAAAATCAGATATATTTTTTTTACATGTATAGATGTTCTAACATACCATGCAAGTTATACATATAATCCTGTAGTTGGATGGTGATTCACTTTTTCCAGCCACTACTATTTTATTCTTTTTTGTCAATTTTCCTTTGTGAATAAAAAAATAACTTGATGTAATTTACAGACTGTCATTGTGCTTAGTCCAGCAAGATTTCCCATTATTTTTATGTTTTCACTGTGGATCAGTGATAGTTAAAATGTGCATGTACCGATGAAACACACACGTCAATTGATTTTGTAGGGAAAAAGTTGATGTTTATTTACACAATTTCACAATACTTTTTGCCTAAAAGTAAACATAATTTAATTATTGTAGGTATTTGTGTAAACCATCCCCCAATTCTTACGGTATCTCTGATTTGTCCATTGGATGATATTACCTTCCAAGTAACCAATCATAATAGTGCTTCTATAACTCCCTGTAAACCATACAACATTCCCTTAGTAAACTTCCTGATTTGCTCATACATGATACCAAGTAACCCAACTAGTGGTGTAGATGTAGATGTTTGATAGAAAGGTAGTACACAGGGGGTTTAAGTTCCAATAAAAATATAGATTGTCTTACTATGTATAAAAGTAAAATATCGTGCAAGAAACACTATTCAGGCACTTATTCTAGTTTCACATAAGTAAACATGTAATTGCCGATAGGCAGGCTGAATTTTCTGTTTATAAATACGGCCTTAATAAGTAGTAATAAATTTAAAAATTTGCGGCGTTCCAAAATACCATTCCAACACTAATGATGTAATCTGACAAACTTCCTTTGTGCAATTGACCATGATCCTATAGCCCAGTTTTTGGGCAAAAAATAGCTCGTGAAATGGAGTTCGTGATATTCTCTCTAGCATTACACATTACACGGCCCAGTTTGTAACACTAGAGGGTGTAGTATTGATTCCCATCCCAACAAAGCACCGGTTTTGGGAAAATTTTTCACTTCAATAAGGGTCATGTGATTCCCCTATAAAAAATGCTATTCTTAACACATAAAAACCCTGACTTTGACACTCATTTTTGCCTACTTAGGGAATTTCTTGCATGATCATGAAATGTCTTGTGGTTCTTAAACTTCTTGAACACTTTTTATCCTTGTAAGTACTCACATGTGTTTAGTACAATACGGGCACATTGCAATGCATTGTGGGATTTATTAAAACACTTCTGGTTGTACACTAAGAATGTTGTAGTTGCCCACATACAACTTTTGCACTCATCAGGAAAACATGAAGTGTAAATATGACACCTTAATTGGTAAATGTTGAATTAATTGACATTCAAGGAAAATCTGATTTATACAAAGTGTATAACAAAAAATTCAATTTCGTATCTATTGCAGTTTAGCAAAATGACTAAATTTCACATTTTTTTTCAATCAGACATTCAGAATATATCTATTTCTGCAACACTGATAAAATTGAAAACTATTCTCTTTAATGAATCATAAATGACCTATCAAACAAAATAAGCACAATATAGAGGCCAAAGGTATTTAGAGTTCTGTACTGATCTACCATCCCATCTAAGTTTTTAAATTGTGTTTTAACCCTGAAACTCTATACCGACTTATTTGAAGTAGTTTCCCTATAGACATCCATTGGCAAAGAAAAATTTGCCATTCCTTGTCGCCTTGGCAATTTATCCCTTACAATGCTCATACCATTTTGCTGGTAATTTACTGAGCTGCACGTGTTGGCAAAGAGGATTTACAGCATGATTGCCCATCATTGCCTGTGTATCATATTATATAAACGGATGTGAAGCTGTCTTTTCAACTCTCAAGCTACAGTGTTTGTCTAATCCCTTGGACATGTAACTATGTACACCTGCTTTCCCGCCAATACGATGCGCTGTTGGATTGCATATAAGCGCAGTTCACGCAAAGAGATATGCACGCGCATGCCATATGCAAGGGAATATGACAAACACTAGTAGAATAACAAACTTCATAAATGGTTGTTTCCAGACCCGGATGTGAAGCTGTCTTTTTAACTATCAAGCTAGAATAACAAACACCATAAATGGTTGTTTCCGTGCCCCTATGCAGGGAGGGCGAAGGGTGCACTTGCACCCCCAAATACCACAAAAGGGACAAAAGGTCTTCTTTTTGCTGACTTTTTTTATATAAAAAGTCCAGATTTTAGAGAAATTGGACAGGATAGTCCACTTTTGGTTATGACATTTTCAAGAAGTCAAAAAGGTCTATTTTTAGGAGGGTTATGTCCACTTTACCCAAAAAGGTCCACTTTTTTTAAGTTTGGCATCCGCCAAATAAATCCTACATACGGCCATGGTTGTTTCGTCGAGTCTTTGAAGATCTGTTTGGGTGGCAATCATGAAACTACAACAAACCCACACTAAATCAACCAAATCAAATTTAACAATGCCAAATCTACACATTCAAATACAATCCAACTCAAATCAGCCCAATCTATTCAACCACATCAAGTAATTAGGCACAATCTAACTAAATAAAACCAAACAAACCTAAACAAAAGCAACCTAAACAAGAAAAGTCAACCAAACCAACCCAACCTGATTTAATTCAATGTCAACCACACCAAGCAAAATCTCACTTAAATCAAACAAAGTGAAACCAACTCAACCAAGTGAGCTAAGTCAACCAAACAAACACTGTTGCACAAAAATTATCTAACACAAACTCAACCACACCAAGCCCAATCCAAATCACACAACAACCCATCCCAAACAAAAGCAAAGTCAACCAAACCAACCCAACCTGATCTAACTTAAATAAAACTCAAACACCAAGAGCAACCAATCAAACCAAACCAAACCAACCTGGTCTAACTCAAATCAAAACTCAACCACACCATATGTAAGCCCCTTCTGACTCAAATCAAATCAGCCTCGGAACCAAATCACAGAGTCCAACCAGACCACACCAAACAACCCAAACCATATTCAACCAACCAATACAGTACAATCCAACTTAAATTCAACCAAACCACAGAATCAAAGCAAACCAAACCTAACTCAACCCAAACTCAACCAGATTAAACAAGCACAATGCAACTCAAATCAAACCAAACGTAACCACAGAGTCAAACCAAAGAATCCACACCCAACAGTCAAAACAAGTCCAATCAAATTCAAATCATACCAAACCAAAATAATCAAACCAAACAAATAAAATCCAACCCAAACTCAGCCAGACAAAAACCCAACTCAAACCCAACCAATACACACAAATTAAACCAAACCAATCTAAACTAAAGCAGACCAATCAACCAAACTCAAGAGAAACCAAACAAAAACATAGCCAAACCTAACCACAAAACATTACAAAATACAGGAGTGTGAACCTGAAAGTTATAATTATAATATTCCCAATTTCCTTCAAGCTTCAAACAAATTTCCATTTGGTTCTTTAAAGTCATATTTTATGTCTAAATAGGTGCCCTTTCATTTAATCATACCAACACTCACATGCCTTTTAACCATATCTTTAACGCTTATTAATGACTCTCACAAAGAAAAATGAATGCCTATTTTCGTAAAGTAAATTAAAATGATCGATACTACTAGCTTAATACGTAATACGCAAAAAACGCAAACCAAACTCTGGCCAAAAGGAAGTATCGTCGTGAAGTTTTGTTGTGCAGTTGCATACTTCTCCATGTGATGTTGTGAGGGACAAAAAGGAAGTTACCAAACACTTTGGAGAAATGATGTATGGTCACCATAAACAACACTCTACAAGATACGCCCTTCTGCCCCATTACCAACATTTCACATTCCTTCTCTCCCCATCTAAACACATATGAAATCACTCAATATCCCTCTCAAATCATATATACCCTTATTTTAATTATTCATGAATGAAGCAATAAGCCATCTATGATTGAAACACGTCCTTGGTGAATGCCTGATGGTGACTGGTTGATGTACTTCCTGCGTAATGCGGGCCTGACAACAGCAGACAGGCACTTGTGGAAATGTGATCACGTACTGGTGGCCCTTGGGGCTACATCACATCTATCTGCCACATCTGTTGGGTACCTTAGCGGAATCATGTTTTTCTCAAATAACATGCGGCAACTATCTCACTCTTTTTTTAATTCTGTGCTTGTGTTACTCTGCGACAAACACTACAAAGAAATAACATGTGGCGAAAAAGCAATCCATAAATTACTTTTGAATTTCCGAAATCTTTCAATTCCCATCCCCAGTGACTATTATTTGGACGAAATGTGACGTCACCATAACACCATGTAAGAAGTCTGTCAATATTGACCGTTTGTCGTGGGCTCTGGTGAATGTCCTTTCTGGCACACTCAATGTTTATCTGATGTATTAACTCGTTCTAACTCCTATATAGGGCCCCCTTGTGGACTCTGGCGAGTCTAAGATGAAATGGTCATTTACTGTACAGATTAAAAATCCCCGATGGGCGTACCAAGTCATCACGAGAACCTGGCATACTTTTTGAAGATAATGGATATGTAGAACCAACCCTTCTGTTTACAGTGCATCTTTCAATCACTTTGGCATCGTCCACACCGATTTACCCCAGAAGTATATCAGATATAGAGACTCTGATGAAAGGCCATATTTTTTTTTTCAATTGTTCGGCCTGAATTTAACCCTCAACATCCGTTTAATTCCAAAATAAAGACAAACACTGCCATTTTAACAGTTAACCATCAATATTAGCACAGTAATTGATAGGATGAAAGGGCCTTGCATGTGCATCTCTTTGCTTCTCCATCAAAACCCACAATTTTGTTTTCCCATTGACACTTGGTGAGGAGTGTATAAACACCATAGCATAAATTGGAATAAGTATGTATCACAGGTACAAATTGTAGCACTTACGAACATATCCACTGACACTTCTCTCTCTACATCAAATAAACCCATAAAACATACTGCTAAGGTTTTTACTTCAGTTTTTTGCATAAATATTCTCACATTGTATTTCTGATCATTTTACAACTTGCCCTCATTAATCCTACCATGTAACATTTTATGTAAATCACAAGGCCCTCTAGTCTAGCATTTTTGGTGCTTTCGTTTGTGCCAGTAACTTATTTAGAATGGTCAGTAACTTCATAAAATTTGAATAGAGAAACTCCCTTGCCAAAAGTGAAACCATACCTTGTGTGTATGAGTGACTCTTAGATGATGGCGTAATTGCTTCAATTTGTATGGTGTCTGTTTATGAAGGGAATTGTGACATCTATCATACAATTATAATCGAACATTTTGTGTCTAATGTCACAAGCAATGTATGTTCAATGGGTGATTCATCACACAATTTTGTGCAATGAATTTGAACACATCAACTTTGGTGCCTAACTCTCACATTTCTTTCTATAGTTTCTAGGAAAATTTAGAGTCACCAAATGGACAACCATCATTTGGACCAAATATTTTATGTAAAGCAAAATGTAGGCAATTAAATACGAAACTTTGTTATAAAGAAGCCATCAAGTGGGACAGCTATGAAAAGTTTAAAGCACAGTTGCAAGCTTTTAAGTACTGTATTCACCTAGAGTGGTACTCTGCCATATACCTATCAGCTGTTTTGTGTATTATCAACTTATTCGCGCTCTTATCTTCCAACGAAAAATTGCTCAAAATTGATTGACTTATATTTCAATATACAAACATAGGCCTGATTTTGTATTTGCTCCTACTACAAAAATTAGGAAATTTCACCATTTTTGTACCAAAGAAACATTTCCAGCGTAGCCTTTCAGATCGGGGAGTATTTTTGATGGTAAAGGCTTCCAACAGACCAAAAATCAGTACTTTGATTTTTTTTAGCGGGCAGCTCTGTCAGCTGGTGAATGTCTTTTCATTTTGTCTGCCCACGGTGATTGGAATTCACTTCCAAAACAGGCATTGCAATTATATCCATGCTCTCTAAATTAAAAATAACAATTTGAAAATTCATAAGCTTCCTGATGCACAGGTAATGTCTTTTGTGTGTGTTTTTTGTGTTTCCTGTAGCTCCAAGTTTTTGCAGAATATGTTGCACATGATAAGAAACAATTTATTTTATTAGATACATTTTTTTGCAACTGGGTATAAATAATTTTACAACCTCCAACACACCACTAAGCATCAGAAGCTTGATGGTCCATAATCCTGTGTGACTAGAATGTACGCCAACACTACACAATACGCAAAAATATTTGGCTTTCAGTCTGCAACTCATCAAGGAATATTGTCATTAGTTTCGAAGATATTTTAACAACTTATTTTGTCTCCTTGCAGAAATAATATTGGTTGGCTTTTTCCGAAGAAGTGCCCTCGCCAAAAAAATATTGCGCTTGCTTGATATTTGATATGCTAATGAGAGAGTCGTGGTAACGACATAGTGCGAATCTGATTTTTAGGTCAAATGAGTTAATAGTTGGATTCTGGTTGCATTTTATGCACTCTTTAATTGTACTTCAAAAATAAAAGTGAAAATTACATCTCCGAACCAAAATAGCCGAAGTCGCATAACACGCATCTGTATAAAACGGGTTTCACAAACCATTGAATACGTATTCGTTAGCTTTGGGTGTCCAAATATCTCAAAGCATCACAGATAAATGTGAATGAATACGTATTCGCTGGACAAAGATTGCTACTTCAGTGATTAAAATTGATAATAAGGGTCATCAAGATTTAGGCAATCAGTGAAATTTACCTTTCTATACTCAGGGGATTGGTCATGTGATTTCACATTTTAATTTGTGTGTTTATATTAGGTTACTTGTACATTATTGAAGGGCCTACGGTCGGTGCGTAGTGAAAAAAGAATTCAGTCCAACTTTTGTAGTTTTAAACATTGGCTACAGAATACACCCAAATTTATATATTTATGGGTGGGGGGCCATAGGACCATTAAACGGCATATCAGTGAGGCTAAATGGAAAAATCGAAAAAAATATCAAAAAATCGATGTTTGCATGTCTGTAACAAGTACAGGTATCCAACAATTGCTCTGCAAATGAGCACCAGAAGCAGCCGGAATAAGGAACAAAATAGGAGATTTAGTCATTGCTTGTCCATGGTAGTGTCTTAATCCTCGTATTTCCAAAGGGGAGGAGTTACCACCCCTGGTAAAACTTCCTCCGGGGCGCAAAAACGTTAAAATAACTTTAGTTACGTCTTCCATATAATTATTCACATCCTTCGGCTAATTGGCAGAAACAAAGTGAAGGTACCCCCTCACGGGGTTAGCGTCGACGTCGAGGGGTGGTAGTGTCTCTAAACCTATGCTATACCCATTATTGAAAATGCAGCATTCTGATTGGTCCGTTTATGCCATTTTCGCAAAATGAGCGCTAAGGATTTATTATTTATTTTCAATTAATCAGCATACAAAATACACAGAAGCATATTAACCTTTAAAATACCTATACAAAAAAACAAAATCAATAATCAGAGTTTCTTTAGTTAATAGAATAGAACTAATTTGTCGATCATCTAAGGCTCATAATGGATCCTCGGGCGGGACAAAAATAAAAAATTAATGGGCGCCATTATTTAGTTTTCCGACTTCAGGCAAATTATAGCCTATAAAGGATACTGCATTACCCTTTAGTTATAGCATTTGTTTAAATATTGTTGCACTGTAGGCTCTAAAATTATATGTTGATTAAAAACTCGTCATTCCAATATCATTTGGGCAAAAACCTGCATGAAAAATCCAATATTGTTCATTTTATTTCATTTATACTCTGATGGTGTTCGTGGAAATAGGACCACTTTGCCAACCTTGTGAAACGTTAGACGTCATTGTGACGCCATACTTGGTTATGTTGGAAGCAGTAGCAAACGTGTGGACCAATGCTATCAACGGTATACCAACATCGAAATCCACTTGCTTATATATGAATTCTCGGGGTGTTTTAACACCCCCTTAGTAAACCTGTTACAAAAGAGACTTTTAACCATATTGCTAAAATTGATTTTCTTTGATGTTAACTTTGCTATTCTGCAAACAAAATAATTACAAATATACATCATTTAAACAAAAACCGCCTTTCAGGAACAATAATTGATATTTTCTTGGGAGGTGGTTTGTATAAGCGTTAGTGCCCGCTACATTGTTTAAATTGTTTAGATTTTATATATATTACCTTTAATGTTAATTTCGTTTCAAGATTGGTTAATATTTTAAGCGTGTAACTGACTTTAAAGATAGGAAGCTAGATATGATAATGAGATTTAGAAAACGAGAAAATAGGCCACTTTATCCTCCAAAATCTTTTGGGTTATGAAACATTCCAGTTTAAATATTTAACTAGTTTCGGAGCTCAATTTTTGAACAGTTCTAGCCCAATATTTATTGGTCTAAGCAACATGCATACTATTTATAATTTTTATATAACAGCACTCAATGTTGTGTTCCTTCTAACGTATTTATCTTGAAAATTTGTTTTTTTTTCTGTCACAAAGGAGTTAAACATATTGGCGACTAATAAAGATACTAATTTTAAGGAGCCAATTTGTAAGAGGTTGTCATTTTCTGAATTCGTTGGTCATCGTGGTCAGTCTGCAATATTTTACAACAACGACGATAATGCAACAGTGAATGTTCCCCACTTTACCGCTTATGGAAGTCGTTTGTATACAATTTGCATGGTTAGTAACAGAAACAGAATGCACTAGACCATTCGTCATCTGTCGTCGTCAGCATCATCATTAGACGTCGTCGTCGTCGTCGTCGTCATCGTCATCATTCATCATCAGCCATCATCATCTCATCAGCATCATCATCATCATCGATCAGTAGCATCATTGGCGTCGTCAAGCTCGATGTTTCCTTATTTCTCGTATTGCCGCCATCATCACGCCATCGTTATTCTTCTCACGTGGCATCATCGGCTCATCATTTTTAAAATAGTAAAACCGTACTCTCGTAATCTCACCATTCCAACATTAAAAATCAACGGGTTTCAATGCAGTCAATATACGTATTCGACTCCTCAGAGCACAGCGAATCAAAGTTTGGGGTTTGACAAACAATCGAACCACATTCAGTTGCCCTTTGATAAGAAAACAGCTGTTTCTGTTATTTCATACGGTCGCGTTAGTAACCATTTCATTCCCTTTAACATACACCCACTTAAGATATCATTCAATATTCCAAATTAATTAAACCATTTATGAATAGCTGGCGTATCCACCGAATTTAGATTTTGGGGCGCGTCTCGTCTTCTGTGCTTGTCAACTTGGTCCTTTTTATGTGGTTTTGTTTTTCTATTTTAAGTTAATGTGTAACTTGCATAAGTAGGGGTGGACCCTTGTGGCTTACTGGGCATTTTGTCTACCTCCTTCCCACTAGAACTACTTCTATGTCTGATGGTATTGTAAAATTTTAGAAGATTCTGTATGTCGTTTGGTATGTGATTTGGGAAAAATAAATTTTTGATTTGATTTGTATAAGTTAATGCACACTCACAGAGCGATTTCAAAGATGTACGCAATCTTAACGAGCGACTTTGTAAAATGCAATTAAGACTTATAAACCTTCCACAAGTTGGATGTTGACCCGACTGATGAAAATTAGACGTCTCTGAGGAAAACACTGCTCTGTACTGGGAGGGCCAGGATGGTGTAACAGTCAATCACCTTTCAACATGCAACTTTGTTGATTCCTTGTGGGGCCTGTGTCTTGTGTGAACTTGGTTGTCGATACAAACATGTCTTGGCAGGTTATATCCGACGACTTTTATTTCTTCCTTTATCTAAACAAATTTCGTTCCATATATCTTTTTGTCGTTCTGGATTTACTTGTCATGTTGTAGAAGACAAAGAGCAACAACACCCTAAGCAATTTGGTGGAATATATGTGTATGATATGAATTAAATATTATTATTATCAATGTTAAAGTGACAGGAGGAGATTTTTTTGAGGATAGAATTTCTTTCAAATTGCAATGGATCGGTTGTAGACCACCTAAAGAACGCTTCGAAGGTTTCATGACAAAACAAGGATAAAAGAAAACCGGCAAAACCTTGTTTTGAACTTGCGTATCGTAATCGTCCCTATAGACAACCATGCTTTGAATTTATGTTGTGCCTGACAGAAAATACTAATAATCTTATGACATAAAGATGGAGTATTCGGCTTATTCACTTCTAATACGTGATCTAATACGTGATCTATAACATGGTTAAGCATCCAAATATGAACAAAAAAACAGGGTTAGAAAAAATTGGGGTACTTCTTTCTGGAAATTTTCTTTAATTCTAAATGCAGACCGAGTTAGCAATTACACATTACTGCTGTAATTTAAACTGTCCATCCAATCATGTCACTTTCTGTTAGCAATGACTTGATGGGAGCCATGTACACCTCTTCTGCAAGTGTACGATGGTAATAGGCAGCCTTAGAGGGGGTGTTGCAGCAGAAAGTAGTGTTTACCCCGAAGGCTTAGACCATCAAAAACTGTCCAGAACAAAAAATTTCATGAGAGGTTCTCCAACAAACCCCGCCAATCATCAAACAAAGTACGGTCTGTGGACCGTCAACCAAAATGAGAACGAATGCTATATTAGGAAGGTCTAGACACATTGGACTCTAATGGTGGGATTGTACTATTTGGCAGATGTCCACTAATGCTAACTTGTTCAACACATGCTTTTCATACAGGTTCTATGTTTGTTTATTTTTTTAACTGCATTATGCTATTTATCATTTTTGTTTTCAATTACTCAAAATTTTCGTGGCACGTAGTGTCATTTTGATCCAAGGAGGATTATTTACTCAGATCAGTAAAAACTATTTTTATGACAAAATTCTTTCTTGACAAGAATATCTAAATATTTCCCAAAGATAAAATGTTTTGAAAATGCATACACCTGCCACACATACAAAGATAAATGTTGAATCTACTTTAAATAAAAGATATTGGTCATAGGACCGCTTGTGCTGCCTACGTTGTGGTTTGTGAATGAAGGCCTCACATGACTTTGACCTTATAGTGTGACTTTTGACTCATAAACAAATGAGGGATTGCATGTAAACTCCATAAACAAGTTGGTTCTAATTGCACTTCAACTTTTCAATGAGGTCAATTTTACATTTTCAGCATCAAATGACTTTTTGACCTGGTATGTGACCTTGGACTCATCAACAAATGAGGGATACTGTTGCCACATATGACCCCAAGTTTTGTTCCAATTGAACTTCAACTTTTCAAATGAGGTTTACTTTACATTTTCAGCCTATTTTACAACTTGACCTAAATGACCTTTGACCTTGTATGTGACTTTGACCTCATCAACAAATGGCGGATGTCATGTTGCATCTGGTGACCCAAATTTGGTTTAAAAACCATTAAAGTATGTGGATCTTACAGGCAAATGTTACCCTTTTTTCACAACAACAACAACAACAACTCAACAACAGACAACAGACTACATTGGACCGTGACGCCCTATGTGGTCTTGCTGTCTTAAGGCAGGACGCGCACAAAAATGATACTACTACTAAACCTGTTCAACCCTGGTATATTCTGTAAAGGCTATAACCATAAGTCAGTGGCTTTTGAGATGGCTCCATTTTATCCTTCCCTTTCCACCCTGGTAGATTCTACATGGTTAAACACATACGTCAGTTTTTTTTAGATGACTCCTCAAATTACAGATGGTCATTTGGGAAGTCATCTCAAAACCCCTGACTTAAGACTAGATCTTGGTTTGGATTGATTTGAATTCCATTTGCATACTTATTATGAAAATAAGACCATGATAATGTATCAATTTTGAACCTTTTCCAAAAATGGAAAATTTGATCTCTGGATGACTATGGTAGGCAGCAGGTGAGTACATATTTGAAGTCACACTTTTTAAACTTTACGCATCCCAAATTGCAAAGATTAGCCAATACATTGCAGTAGAACATTTGTCATGGACTAAGGGAGGGGTCATTAATTACGAGATGGCGGGAAACATAACTTTGAAATGGAGAAATCTCATAAAATTGGGGGAAGGCCAATTTTTTGAATGGATGCAAAGGGGGGATGCATAATGGAATTACAATCCTGGCCTGGGATACAACAATTTTCACTAAATAAAGAAGAAGAACTCCACCCCCCCCTGCATAATGATGACAGTCTCTGAATGCAGAAAACCACTTTACAATTCCACTATGAATATTATTGACTGGTTTTCACTCACCTGAATTTCTGAAGTGAAATCAATTGGTTTAAACTGAAAGAATGAATCAGTAGTTTAACCCAATGGGCACTACCACCTATATACAATCTGTCTGATGGTCTAGGACACAACATGAGATCGCCCTCTGGAGTAACCAATCACAAATTAGTGCTGCTATGACTCTGTGTAAACCATACCACCATTCTCACAGCATCACCGATTTGTTCATCACATGAGTTTACCTCCCAAGTGAACCAATCAAAATAGTGGCTTCATGATGCCCATAGATAGGCTTAGTGCCCGCCAGGAGGTTAAAACTGACCTTTTTTTTTTTAAAGAGAAGTCAAAATGGACATATATTTGGTATTCAAATTTGAGGGAAAATGTGGTGATTAATTTAAATGGCATTTGGTAAAAAAAATTGGTGCAATGTTGAGAGAGAAGATTGAAAACATCACCCACCCATGTAGCTCCACAATGCGAACTTTTTAAACGAGTTAGCAACATGGTTTCGCGATGACGTCACGGGGGTTACCAGTTTTGACACTGACTTGGCCAGGCCTCTGGCTGCCGAGTCCGTAATCAATTTTCACATTATAATCACACTCAGTTTTTGTTGTTCTTGTTATTTTTTTTTCTGGCGCTTCCGCGTTTGGGAAGATTAACAAGAGCTTCGACAGATAAGGGACATAACAAAACGGCCTAATGCAGGGGAATACACAGCAACCAGTTCCCTGGCTTTTTCTGCTAAGTCCGATGACATATGAGATGGCATAACATAGGCAGATGGCAATTGGGATTGCAGAACAAATAAGTTAAACGCAATCGTCCAATGGCGGGCCTTGGGGTGAGAATGAGAAAACCCACCGTGACATCATCATAAACAGGTCCAATATCCACAAATTTGCCAGGAGCTGATTCCAAGTCGAAAAAAGTGCTTAAAAAGTCACTTTTCTTTCGTAATTATTCATCATCTCATAAATATAACAGGATTAATGGAAAATATAAACCAGGTGCCAAATCCTTGGCATTTGACTTCTCTTGAACATGATGTTTACATATCCAAAAGCTGATTCTTCCATGAAATTAATTAAAAAGTATCTAAATTTAAACACAACGGCTGGTATTCTCAATGGAGTTAACTTAACAACCAGGTTGAGAGCAGGACTATAGTCCTCCATGAATGAGCCCTTCTTCAACTATTCATCTGGACGTATGATGTAATGAGTGAGCAAATTCCTCATGGAAAGGTTGGGGCAACCCATCCATGAGGAATTTTTCTTCATCACAGAACATTTAAGTTGTACGTTGAGAGAAGATGGTCCAGGTTTAAAATTAGACTCCCTTTGAGATTACCAGCCAATTAATGATAAGTTGGTGCAAAATCCACAGGAAAGTAGATGCATTGAAATTTACACCATTTAATTAAATTGGTTGCATCTGTCAAAGTACACTAGCTAAGATGTTACACTAGTTAAAGTTTTTATTCAGCTAATTGCATTTGCAATGCAATTCTAAAAATACTTAAATAGAGAAATCTATACATTTATCATTTTCTTTGTTAAAGAGGGAGTCAGCAAAGAAAAATACTCAAACCTAGGCTATTGAAATTAACTCATACTACAACTACTTTATAAATAATCAGGATGTTATATTATGTGAAAATTGCAACAAAGAGTCATCCTTATTTCTACTAACTATCAAGATCTAGGTGTAGCAGATGACATCAGAGTTTTTATGCCATTTTTGATAGCATTTGCTCACATCAGGTGAATTAAGTACTTTGACTTCTGAGTTGTGAAACCAAATCAGGTCTTTTGTAGTGCTTCCTCTCCCATCCTTCTGAACTGGTTCTTTTCTTTCACAGATAGCAAAAATAAGAAGAACATTGCTTTGGAACAGTTTTACTCATTTCTGGTCTCTACATTTTGGCCACTGTTTTATTATTATTTATTAAAAATGGCTCGTTCTGATTGAATAACATTCTATCTTATGAAAATGTGTCTCCATAAACTTTCCTGTCCCTTTACAGGTCTTAGAGTAACCAATCAAAATAGACCTTTTATATCTTTATGTATACATTGAAGTATTTCATATCATGCATCTGATTGGCTACATAAATTATAACCCAATCAATAGTACATGAGGAAATGTAATTAATGTTTTGGTTTAGTTTTATTCATATACAATTATTTTGACACCAATGTTTTTTCAATACAGAATTTCATGGAGAATCTGAAAATCATGGGTGTCCATTTTTTAAAATGTGTTCTTGGGTGTTTTATAAGGGGGAAAATTTTGTACAGGGTAAACAATAAAAGTGTTAAAATTATTTTAAAATTTATACAAATCTGTTCGTTTGCTCATAAGGTTTCTAAAAAGGTATAGTTTGCCATATTTACGACCTATTGTTTTAGTACAATAGGCTCAAGAAAGTTCAAGGTCATTATTTATAGAATGGTCCGAATTTTGTTGAAACTGTTTTTAAATCGATCATTGGGTCATACTAAATAAGAAAATGTATTTAGATTCTGTGTTTCACCTTTCAAAGTGAGACTTTTACAGATATGGCCAGTGGTCTCCCATAGACCCTGTGGACCACGCCATATTTGTCCTCTTAATTATCATCAAAACGTCATTGACAACGCAACCTGTATATTTTCGGCTTCTATATAGTAAGACGAATTTAAAACAAACCGATGAATCCGAAATTTTACCCCCAGTGTGACCTTGAACCCGTTTTGCCTAACTCTTAATTTTTCTATAATCCTCAGGTAGGGCAAACTATACCTTCTGTAATCCTTGAAAGGTGCTGAACATGATGGTATACTTTAAAACACATTTTGGCCCCTTTTATATTTTGACCCCTGTATAAACCTTGCCCCCTAGAATACATCCAAGAACACATTTTAAAAAATGACACGCATGATTTTTTGAATCCTCATACAATTTTGATTTAGAAAAACCTTGGTTGCAAGATTGTATATGAAATTTCCACAAAAATACAGTTCCACATGTACTACAATATCCAATCATACCAGCTGTTAGTTGCCAAGGGGTTAAAACATAACATTTTTTTTAGACACCCTATAGAGCACCATACCCCTGGACTAATAGGATTAGATTACACATGATTACCTCGAAGCTTGATTTGATGGGATCAGATTACATGTGATTACCTTGCAAGGTTGATGTAACAAGGCAATCCTCCTGTGAGATGAGGACAAGGTCTGGGCAACGTAAAAACCTCATCTTGTGATATCCACGGAGGTTTTCTCCAACACTACATCTTAATAATTGCAATCTGACATCAGACTATGGCATACTATTTCTAGACTTATTTTCTCTGAATTTTGCAATTGGATATTAACTGAACAAAGCCATTGGAAGCCTTGGCTTGTGAATAAATCTTGTCGTCCAATAGGTGGAAAATTACTGAATACAAATGTACTACCCAACACTGGCCCGCATGAACTTTATTGTCAGCAAACATCACTATCTTGAGATTGTGCAGCCTTTCGGAATTAAATTCTTGATGTTTATAACAAGCAAGTAATTCAGCCAACTACACAAATCGCAACCAATTTTTTTGTAATATCTCCAGCCTAAATGGGGGGGGGATTTTTGACATAGTGTGCAGTGGTGTTCAAACCCACCCTTTATATTTTAAACCCACCCTTTATATAAAAACCCTTTATATTGTGAAGTCATAACCCACCCTAAGCAGTGGCGTACCGAGGTAGTGGATCCAGAGGGGGCAAATTTCCAAGTCGTCCCGCCAGAGGGGTAAAAATTCATAAGTCGTCTCGGTGATTTGCTCCAATTAAGTCTGAATTTGACCAAATGCGCGCGTAGCGCGCGAAAATTGCCAAATTTGCTTTAATTTTGCCCAAATTTAGGCTGAAATTTGTCGAAATTCCCTGAAAAATAGGGACGAAAATGCACATTTTGGTCCATATCGTCCCGCTTTTTCGAGCCAGAGGGGGCAACTTGCCCCCCCTGCCCCCCGGTCGGTACGCCACTGACCCTAGAGCCTTTATGCTTTTGCTAAGGGAAACGATGAAACCGCGATCAGCATCGTACCTACAGTAATTGAATGATCATAAAAATGGAAAAGGCCATTGCTGCATAAATATTGTAGGGCACAGTCGTCATATTGTTAGACGGTCGCAGGACGCCTAAGGTCAGAAAATACCTTCAAACACCAAACCAAATGAACGCTGTGCACAAGGATTAATTTATATGAGTATAACAGATTTTAATGATCTGTAATGGTTTCAAGAATTTGGTATGTGCAAAACATTACATAAATCAAATTAGCACCACATTTATATAACGATACTTAATGTTCAAAAGAGGCGTTGCCGTTCACAGTGCTATTGTCCTTCAAGAAGGACTCAAATGACAGCGCAACAGTTCATACAAATTCAGGTCATATATTCCAAGGGAATCCTTCTCGTCCTGAAGGTAATCTTGTCAGGCAGTTCAAGACGACAGGGACTTTCCATCGACGACAAATGTTCCACAACAATAAAAATCCAGGTAATATTCCCCATCAGTTGTCGCTATGTCCTTCATATAGGACCAACAAAATTGAGATGAATCCTTTTTGATTCCGAAAACTGAAGCTCTTTGGGCTTAAAAGACGACAGCAGACAATTTAGCAATCAAGCTCCGGAGCATCCAATATTAAATCCTGGCACTAGTGTAAACTCAAATCTAACCATCATTGTAAAGTAAACTAGCTATAATTATACTGTATAGCTCCAAGCTCTAGTTCACTCCCTGATGTCAACTGCTGGCATCGATCCTTCCATGATAGTATTTAACTACTCACAGATAGATTCCCCTTTCTAACAGATAATCATTACTCATTCTCATGCATAAACCAGAAAAACCTACACTAGCTGACCAATCGAATTCATCACCCAATTTCATCCTCACTTCATAGATATAACTTTGTGGGGGAATTCCCTAAGGTTCTGCAATGTTTTGAGCTCAAACATAAACAAGTTTCTAATTTTTCATCCTTTGGGGAATTCCCCACTTCCCTATTGTGCCTCTAAACAGGTGCACTAGCATAAACAACTCTAGGTAATCCCCTTTTCCCTCTCTTTTTAGTAAACAAAGTGCTTTCCCCGTGAGAATCTTTTCTCAATAAATTGAGAAAATAGATTTTTAAAAGTTTAATCAGAAAAATGGAGGCCATATAACAGCCTCCCCCTTAAAGAAATTTGAATTACATTCAAAGTTTCCAAAACCTGGCTTTACCTTTAACCATTTTTGTGGTTAATTTTAAGATACAGTTTTACAGACGTTGCAAATTTTACACTTTTTAAAATTTTCTTCTTGCATTGCTGCCTTCGGTCTGTATTACATAAGGTTGAAATACAAATTCTGAACAAAATTTTAGGCACTCTTGACAATGCATCAACCCATACATTTTCTTGTCCTTTGATGTTGTCTTATGTCCAGATTGGTATTCTTGTAGAGTCAACTCCATGCAGTTTAAATTCTTGTCCAGTGGTGTTTCTAAATTATCATCCACAAATAATTTATAATACAATTATAAAAGTATCGGTACATAAGCATGTTCCCCAAAATGCATCAAAGTGGAGTTTGACTGGATCTGAATTCCAGTCTCACTTCTCTTTGGCTCACACATGAGTTGCGATTTGGTTGGCTCTGAAATGCCAAAATCAATGTCATGGTTATGACATATGCCTCACTGGGAACAACAATGCATGAAATATGTTTCCCACGCATGAATTAACTCTTTCAATGCACCTTGTTGACTTTGGGGAGTGACGCGTAATTTCTTGTTCTAAATTGCCAAGCATGTCAGAATTTTTTGCAATTTTGACCCCATAGCTCATTTTCTGTGTTTACACATGCGGTTTTGTTTCCCAATTCTAACTCTGTGATGTCACCATTTGTACACTATCAACTCTAGATGACAATCTACACATGCAGCCTTTATGTCATCATCTCTTCATTATCTCTTTGAGCATATTTATGTGACATAATTGTGACTTTACGTCTACCTGGTGTTTTGATCACATAGTCAAGGTCTCCCACATTGTTCTCAATCTCATATGTCTCAGAATACTTACTTGCAAAGAATGCCCTTGTATTGGAAAAGTGCCAGAACTTTGTCACCGGCCTGAATACTCTGCTCCTCGCACCTTTGTCATACCATATTTTCAATTTGCCTGGCTCTGTTTGAGATTTTGTTTTGCAATTTCTGTTGCTCTTTGGAGCCTGTGTCTGAAATTGAGACACATAGTCTACTACCAATTCACATCAGGATTTTTCACACAACCACTTTTGTTTCAGTATTTTCAATGTCCCCTAACTTTTTGGGTGACCAAACACAACTCAAATGGACAATCCTAATGACTCTTGGACAGCCTCCCTGGTAGCAATAACAGGAGATGAACTCCCTCATCCCAATTCCTCTCAAACTCAAAACAATAGTTTTGATCATTGTTTTCAATGTTTGTGGTACCTTTCCTAGGGCCCCCTGGAGTCTGTTGGGTATGCTGAAGACTGTAATGGAAATTCCCAACTGGTGGTCCATGACTTTGTTGGAACAACCGGACATGAAATTGATCCTTGATCAAACTGAATTGATTTTGGAAGGCCACTAGGGTGAAAAACTTTGTTAGAAGCTTTCAACGATAACTTGGTGCCCTAATATTTCTCAGATAGAGCCTCAGGAATCGTGGTGGAAGCACACATTAGGTCGTAAATTACTGATTTCCTGACTTGTTTTTTGGAAGTGGTCCTATGTAATATATTAACAACACCCTAACTAAAATGGCTCATCAAATGCTGGTATGGGTTGCAAGGGAGCAGTAGGAATTTCTGATTAGGCTTGCCACCATTTGACATGTGGACAATCTTACAATAATCAGACACATCTTTTCTAATTGTAGGCCACCAAAAATAACTCCTAATTCTGTGCATGTGTTTGTTTTCTCACCCCTAATGTCCTGCCATGGGATTATCATGGGCTATGCCTATCCCTTCCCTATGGTATACCTTGGGCACTACAATTTGATGCACAACGTTCTATTCCTCATCTACAAGTGCATCGGGTGGCCTCCATTTTCCCTCAAATGAGGACACCATTTTGCGTGATAGAAAACATAAAGGACTTTGGCTCGGCTTCCTGTTGCCGACAATGCCCTGTCACCTAATTTCCTAAGTCCTAAGTGCTGGTCCTTTGTGCTGCTCGATTACCAGCTTGTCATGGCTTTAATAAAGGTCTCCTTTACAGTCCTCTAACTCTATCATGCCTCAGCTCGGCTGGATTTTCTTGTTTACCAGCTTGTCACTTTGTTTGTGCTCAGGCTGATTTTCACTAAAGGGAATTTAGGTCCCCCCTGAAGAGAAGATGACCTCCAACTTCCAATTCCTCTAATTTGAGAGAAAAGTATCCCTAAATTTGGGACCAAGTCATCCCCTCAAACGCTCTTCCTATATGTGTGAGTATTTGACTCATCACCTGCTCACTGTTTTCTGTGAGGCTTTTCTGGTCTTGACCTATTTACTACACTGCACATGCGGGAAAAATGTCCTATTTCCTCATCCACATTTAGCCACTGTACAGGGCACCTGGGAGACTACGGGATCTGGGAGTACTTTCCCCCCGGCCAAATCATTTCCCTAACAACAATGATACCCCTTTAACTGGGAGTTTCTTGTTAACACCAATTGTGACAGTTCTCAGAAACCAGTCTGATTTCAAATTCCTTTTGTGAAGATGGACACTAAGACATCCATACCTATCCCCCCTATCATGCACTATTCGAGTTCCGTGGAACCTCATAATCAAATGGAAGTGGGGGTCATCGTCCACTATCATGGACTGCGCGCAGCACGTTCCCGCAATGATTCTAATGGGTTTTTGGATCCCTCCAAACAAAAGGCTAAAGTCATCCTCTTACTTTTCTGTGTCATTCCCTTTGGTGGGATTTCTTGTTTCTGAACAGGAAGAATGAACGTTTGACCTCAAAGTAACATGCACAACCTATTGGTTTTGACTTACTTTTGGCTTTCTCCTTTCTCCATTTTTGGGTGGATAGCATTTATCTCCCAACACCTTGACCTTGTACGTCCTGGCCTCTTACAACATGAATGGCAGTGAACCTGTGATTTGGGTCCCATCCCATGCGTTTGATTTTAGCACCATTACTGTCTTTAACTAACGACTCCCCTTTTCATGGAACCTGACTGGGGATTTCCCTTCCTGAGTGCTTACATGAGACGCTTTGTTCAACCGACCTTATTGGGTACTGTTTGTACCTAGTAAATTCTTGGCTAGGCCTACAGATGACTTAATTTATGTTGCCATGCATAATCGTCGGCCTTTACGCTGCTTCAAATCAACTGCACACTTTCAATTTTGTTTTTCATCCAGATGTGTTTTTGATATCTGGAGTAGACACTGTTTGAACCTTTCAACTAACATCAACTCCTAAGTTGACCAAAATTTTGCCCGACTTCTTTTGAGAGAAGCCACGTCAAACTTTGTCCCTTTACACGGGCAAATTCCAACATGGGTCTGGTCATCCTTTTTTCTGACAGACTGAATTTTTGTCTATAGCCTCTGGCACCATTCATATGCTTTAGCACTGCCTGCTTAACCTCCTCATAATCACTACTACATCTGTCTATTAATGACATGGCAGAATATATTTCTCGGGCTTAACCAATGAACAAAACACTGACTAGGCACAAGGTCCAAATCTCCTTGGTCCATTTCAAGCTATTTGCAATTTGCTCAAAGTGTAAGAAGTATTTGATTTTGTCTACTTCTTGTTCGTTCCTGAAATTTTGGAACCAGGCGAATATTCGCCTTCGCTGCATCAAAACCAGAGGCTTGGAAGAGTCCTGATGAACTAGCCTGTTGGTTCAATTTTTTCTAATTCTAACTGAGCTTTCAAGCTCTTTTTGTTTCACAATCTCATTTCCATTTCCTTTTTGTTTTCATTCATTTTGCATTGCCATTTCTTTTTGTTGCATCTCTTTTGCATTTGGATTTGCAATTTTTCTTTTCTAATTCAATTTCTTTTTTTCTCTCTAATTTCCTTTCATTCAAGTTCTTTTTAATTTACGCATCACTTGTGCCCTGTTCCAGAACCTCTTCTATTCTATCCAAATATTAACTATCCTAAACATCCTTCCTGGACAAACTTTTTCAATCAATATTTTGATGACTGCTTTCTCATAACATGTTTGCCAAAGTCCTAAATTGCTTGGCTAGTTCATAACTCACTTTCTCAGCTCATCAACCTTCTCCCAAGTTATTTGCTCAATGACACTTCTGGGACAAACTCCATTGTGATTGTACTCCTACAACACAATATACTAACTTGAACCAACTACAAAGTAGTACAATGTAATACACACAGACAAATTTTGTAATGCTAAAACTGTGCACAATGTTTACAATTTTATATTCCACACTTTTAATGTGTAATTCTGAACATAGGCTCAAATTCTCTCAATTCAATTCCCGGACGAGCCCCACTTCTGTTATGACGTCTCATGGACGGCCTAGGTCAGAAATACCTTTCAAACAACAAACAATGACCGTGTGCAGACAAGTGATCTTAATTTTTATATGATAGAACAGTATTTTTAATATTTGTATTTTTTTTATTTTTTTTATTTTTTTTATTTATTACATAAATCAAAATTACAACACAATTAACACACCATGTATATAACTGATACTTAATGTTCAAAAAGGGCGTTTTTGCAGTTCTACGATGCTATGTCCTCTCAACAAGACTTCAAAATGACAGCGCACAGTTTCAGACAAATTCAGGTCATATATTCTAAGGGAATCTTCTCAGTCCTGAAATTAATCTTGTCCAGCGTTCAAGACAACGGGGCTTTTTTTTTCTTCCCCGACGACAAATGTTCCACCATAATAAAATCCAGGTACTAACCACCATCATCAGTCTGTCGCTATTCCCTCATATAGGACCACAATTGGGAATCCTTTTTTATTCCGAAAACTGACGCTCTTTGGCTAAACAGACGACAGCAGACAATTTAGCTATCAAGCTCCGGCGGCATCCAAATATTAAATCCTGTCACTAGATGTAGACCTCAAATCTACCATCATTGTAAAGCTAAAACTACTATAATTATACTGTATTGCTCCAGAGCTCTAGTTTTGCTCCTGATTTCAACTGCGGGCAGAGAGTCCCTTCCAGTGATAGTATTTAACTACTCACAGATCGATTCCCATGTTCTAACAGAAGCATTACCTCATCTCATTCATAAACATAACCTTACACTACTGACCAATCGGAATTCTTCACCCGAATTACATCCCTTCATATATATAACTTGGTGGGGGAATTCCCTAGGTTCTCTGCAAAGTGTTTGATCTCAAACCTAAACAAGTTTCTAAATTTTAGCATCCTTGGGGAATTCCGCACTTTACCCTTATTGTGCAATCTAACAACAGACAGGTGCACTTAGCATAAACAACTCTATGGAATCCTCCTGTTCTCTCTTTTATAGTAAACAAAGTGCTTTTTTCCTTTGAAAATCTTTCCTCAAAAAAATTGAGAATAATATTTTAAAAGTTTAATTATCAAAAATGGAGGCCATATCACACTATACTCAATATATATACACTACTAATTACATCCCACCATAGGCATACATACTGCATACGTACTCTTCAGGAGTCTAAGTTTGAAAACAAAAAATCCAGTTAGCTCTATCAGTAGCAGGTTTGAGATTCCGATTTCATTCCTGAATATTTGTATTTACTAGAAACGCACTCGGTCTAATGAAATTCAATATCAATAAATTAAACGTCACAAATATGCACAGAAACACAAAATGTTAGCGAATTCGGCACCCTTGACGAAGCGAATTCGCACACCGGAATCATAATCGCCAAATCTTTTGTTACCAAAATCACACCAAATTTAACTTGAAGGCACCATAGCACATGAACCAACCCCATTAATACTGAACACAAAATACGCTAAAATGTTGCCATTTTCTCCCGAAATTCCTATAGTGCTACGGTACGGTATCGTGATACCAATCGGCGTCCCACTGTCTTCTTGTTACGTGCCGGCCCATGTTGGAAATGAATTGCCCCACTGAAAGCTGGGAATTATATCACACTGTCGATGAAATTGCGGCGAAACCCTCAAGCTGTGCTTGGTATTCAAAATCACATCTAATTTAGTTGTCTGAGAAAAAATATTTCACTACAAAAAATATTTTATTTTTTGTATGTTTTTTGGTGTTTTTTAGAGGTTTTTGTGGTTTTTTTTACAGTTACAAAAAATACGCACAACTGTTACGAGTTCGCAAAGAAATACGGAAAAATGAGGCGGAAGCGGCTGATTTCAATTGGTTTCAGAGCTTTTCCATGCTAGGTCAGATGCGATTACACGGCTTCTTAATTTTTTTGCGCGCTTTTTAGAATACCGCATTTCATTCACTCTCCCAAACCCCCCAACCCACGCTTTTTGAGGATTTGGGTGATTTTTTCAAACCCACGCTTTCTAAAGCGGCCATGCACACTATGTTGATCTGACCAAAAAATTGCAATAAAGGTTTTAATAACTGTTTTGGTAGTGTTTGATATCATGAGCTAACATAGTCAAAATCTAAGGATATTTCTACAATGGAAATGTAGACTTAAGGGGAGAGTTTGTACATGAGTAAATTAGAACATGTTCAAATTGTGCTAAAATACCGGGCACAAAAAGTATCGTGGCATGTTTTTCGATCTGGTATTGTGTCAAAGTCAGACCATTATGAAATGTTTTTCGAAATATACATTTTGGTTGCCTATGTTTCTGGCTTTTCATTTAACAATCTCGCCTTTAAAAAAGCGGGAAAAAAAATGGCTGAGATAGATTGCCTTAGATGCAACCCCCCAAACCAAAAGTTGCAGTTTTTATTTTTCAAATGATTACTTTGTGGTAGCAAACGCAATAATAGTGTGTAATTGATTTTACAGAAAGAAGTTTTCTGACTGAATGAGATGAGAACACGCTTCTTGTAATACCGATTGTGGTACACATGTTCGTGCCCCAGTACACTGTAATGCGCATTGCAGACACACACACATCACTAACACACATGATCCAAATTTGTTTAGCAGTAGCAATCATAGCAGAGGGAAAAAAATGTTCCTGAACATTGTGAGCCCCTTTAATAAACCGATTTCCTTGATCCCTCGTTAGAAATCATACTCACCATAAGCTCGAGTTGACCGTCTTGTATACTACTGCCTCCTTGTGACCGGTCTGTCAAAACACTCAGTTGTTTATCACCATCCTGTGAACCAATACAAACAATATTTACCTTTAGATTTCAATAGCAACATTTCACAAACAGTAAGCTCTCTTCAAGCTTCTAGACGATTTCAACCTCAGACTCATGATACAGTGGTCAGCATGCTGTTACTTTGTGGCTTACAAAAGCTTTTGCTTAAATTTTAAAGTATCCAAATATTAAGGGTACATTTTGCAATCTTAAAAATGCATGTGCACTCTTTTTAGGGTAGGGGGAAATAAGGTCAAGCCCTGTTGAATGCAATGGATGTAGACCTTTGGTGCCCCCTACATTGGAAACTAAGCATTCAAAACTATTCCTGATTTTAATCCTATCGTTCATTCGCACATGTGCAAGTCCAAAATTACAGTGGAAGATCCGTCCTTAACCAGCTGATAGTTTCATTGTCCAGGTCGTTCAGGCCTGGAATTCCTTTTGGTGACTTATAGACCTCACAGTCATCAATGATGTGGCTAATGCAGCTGTCCACAGTCCAGGGCATTTATTTTTTGAAATGTGAGTGTTAAAGTGGAAAAAAATTAAATATCACAGCTTGAGAAAACAATAACATACAAAAGAAATATCATAAGAAATTTCAACCTGCGAAGTTACATTTTCGACCGTAACTTTTGAACAGAAACTCTGATTGTTGTCAAACAAAAAGCAATATAAAGATATTTTTTCTTCAAATTCAATCTGTAGTTTTTTATTTTTAGCTTTCAGAAGGGGTAATTCCACCTTATATTTTTTAAATTAAGGGCACGCTCTTCAAAAACTGTACTGTTATTGCTTTAAACAAAGGCGGCATAAAAAAGCACCCTTTTTTTGCACCTACTCTGCACCACGTGCTGGATTCTGCTAAATACCATTCAATAAGAGCCTACCTTCAAAGGTTCACGAGAATACAAACAAAATAAGCAAAAACACCATATTTGGGCTTTTGAGATTCATTTTGCACAATATTACCCCAAAACACCCAATTTTTAGAAATTGGGTGCCCTTAACAGCCCAACAAGTTGATAGTCTGCCATTTGGTTGCATGGTCGGTTGGGTGACGTCCACTATTTTTTTTTTTTTTTGCTAACTCAAATTTAAGAAATACCTAGTGTCATCTGTGATTTCATTTGATTTGCAGTGTCATCTGTGATTTCATTTGATTTGCAGCATGATCTGTGATATGGTATCATACCTACAGCAGATATCTTGAGGGAAATGTGGAAAAATATGGCATGAACTATATAGACTATGGGGCATGTCCTTCTATGCTGTTGTTTTGTTGTCCCCATCAAGGGGCTTGGGGGAAACCCAGTGCAAATTCATAAAAAAAAAAAAAAAAAAAAAAGAAAATGAATAAAATGTCACTTCAATTTATTTCCCCCAATATCAGTGACCAATAGATACGCTAGACTTCAGCAAACATTGGAGCTAAAGATATTCAATTACTGGCCCGGTGTGTGGTGTAGAAAAACACTTCAGTTTCCTTTTCATCTGGGAGTGCAGGACCATTGTTATATTGTCTTGCGGTTGAAAAGACTCAAGTGTTACCACCTCTCCGATTTAGACGAAGTCTTTTTTAATGACGTAAGCGCAAAATACTTATCCTCATGCGCAAATAAATAAAACTTGAGCTTCTATAGTGCGTGTTCAATTAACTTTGTCCATGTTTTTTATCATTTATTCGAAAGGAAGAAAGACAAACAAACATCATGTCAGAATGTTGCTGGGCAAGCTTTGACCTAACAACTGTGCAGAATTAAAATCCGTAACTTATTGCTTAACTTCATTTGTATTCAATTACCGCGCTTTCAGAAGAAAACTTAGGGTCAACGACCTATATCATAATGTAAACTGGTTAGTTATTGTGAAAGAGGACGGGTATTTTGTAACTCAACCCGAATCGTGGAGGTGATAACACCTGGCTATAACAATGGCTCTGCATACCAGGCCCATTGTAATATCTTTAGTTAATGATTGCTGAAGTCTATACATATCCATTGGTCACTGATATTATGAAAGAGAAATTGATGTGACATTTTATTCATTTTTAAGAAAATGTGCAAGTTTTATTTGGGGCAACAGACGGTTATGTAATGTTAATAATTTATCAATAATTTTACACCGGGTTTTGTCTTATCCCTTTGAAGGGACTACGGAATTTGTTATGCAGCTTGTTATTTGGTCTACGCCCCATAGTCTAATATGCAAAAAACAGCCATCCATCCAATAAATCTAACCATATTTGCAGTCTGTCTGAACTTGCAGACTGTTCATAATAATTGTTTGCATAGTTCACATTAGGACTGGAGCCATTTACTGACAGCTTCCTTTAACTTCCTTATGCTGTCATTGCACTATGTGGGGAATGAACTTACAGTTGACATTGACAACTACTGTTGGACCAGAACAAAATAGGTTGTACTCACAAAATTAAACATAACATGCGACAAATCCACTGAAGTGCACAGGACATCGCTGTGGAGTGCAAATCCAAAATGACAAGGGCGAAAGGGGAGTGGATGAGCCACTACACCAGACTGCCCTCCTGTGATACACAAAAATATTGGTCGGGCTATGAGTTTTTAAAACTCATAACGAGACCGATATCTTTGTTTTTCATGCAAAAGAATCCATTCAATTTTATCATTATTATGCTTTGCGAATCGACTTGAATATAAAGAAAAGTAACTCATCAACTGGTAAAGACTTGTCTTCCTAATTACCTTCAAAGTCAGCAAGCCAACTGAAAGTTGCTATTCTCTCCTTTTGGACTCTACATACTGTTGAAAGATTGCGTCACTAGTCTCAGTACTGTCACATTGTGCATTAACATATCAATGTGGGGCAATTATCCAATCACATTCTGTCTCATTTTAAAAGTTTATGAATGAGCATCAAAAATTGTGTATGAGAGGTTTTCCTTTCAGATGCCTTATGGTACTGCCTGTATCACTATGGAATTCATGTTTAATGGAGTTAAATATGTTTCAACAGTAACTTGGATGCAAGGTGGCTGTGACAGCTAGAGTAAGGTATAGGTGGATAAAGTTTAAGAAATGTGGAGAGTTGTTATGACATGGTTTCAGATTCGACTTAGGTTTTACTGCCAAAAGTGTAAAAATGTGAAGATGCTATAACAATGAAACAAAACATGTTTTCTAGGTTAAAATGTTGTGTAGAATCCAAATCTGAAGTAAAAAATGCAAAATGTTGGATGCGTTCCAAGATATCGCATTTTGGGGTATTGCGCAATGCCGAGCCCCATAGAAACCTATGGTATTTTGCTGAAAATTGCATCTTGCTTTGAAAAAAAAAAATTAATCAAATATTTTGCAGTTTGACAAAAATGTAATTTTATATTCTTGTAGGAATATGTTTTGGGCATAATCGATTAACTTTTCAACAATCTCACCCGCTTCGTTTTTTTTTCGCTGGTTCTCGAAATGCCCAATTTTAGGTAAAATTTGGATTCCGCAAATTGAAAAAAAAAAAATTCTCAAATTTTAGACAGGGTTTAAAAACGTTAATTCCATAACTATGTTGGGACTTGCTGTGGGCATAATCGATTAAATTTTCAAGCCTATAGCTCTTTTAGTTTTCTCGTAATTCCAATTTTATTGAACGACGGTATTTTTTTCACGCACTGGAAAAATCAAGGGGTAGGGGAAACGTTTTTGTACTTTTGGAATTATTCCTATACTTCAGTGAACCAAGTTAGGTATCAATTTGAAGCTCATTAAATTCTGCATTAACTGACAGGTAAATCATCACTGTAGACCCTTCCTTTCCAGAGATGTCAGATGTGATTGTGCAAAGTTAAATTTTTGTTCGAAAGTGCTAAATTTTGAATGTCGTTTGTCACGGGACATATCAAATTTGAATGGTTCTGGTGTGAAAATTATGAAATAATTTATAAAACAAATACTTGAATCCATAAGTAAGTACCTTTAACTGATATATCAACATTATAAAGGGTCATATATATGTATATTGTAGCCTCTGTAAGTATTCAAAGTTGGTAGGTGAAAATTTTTGTCACCTGAAAAGTGCGATTTTCGGACAAAATTGGCCACAAATCAATATTTTGTAGCAAAATGGTGTATGATACAGGGTTTTCGATTAAAAATTCATAATCTATGGACAATTTTACCCTAGAAATGACATCTTAAAAATTAAACATGGTTATATTTGCTCCGATATGATTTTTTTCACACTTTGGCACTAAAACCTCAGTCAATTCTGAAACCATGTCTTATATGGGAAAAGATTTCCTTTGAAGATGAAAGGAATGGTATATAAGAGTTGTGTGAGATCGATGAAGCTGAAGCTGTATGGGAGTGAGAAATGGTGTCTGAGCAAAAAATGAGATGGGAATTTTGAGAAGGTCAGAGAGAGCAATGATGAGAGCGATGTGTGGTGTGAAGTTGATAGGTAGGAAGACGACCGAGGACTTCATGCATGTTGGGTTTGGAAGAAATGGTGGACCAGCTGGCAAAGGCAAATGGTGTACGTTGGTATAGGCACCTGCTGAGGAAGGATGACAAGCATGTTTTAAGAAGGGCTTTTGAGTTTGAGGTGGGCAGATTGAGGAGCAGGGGATGACCAAAGACATGGAAGAAGCAAGTGGAGGAGGAGGGCAGGAGAGTTGGGTTGAGGATAGAGGATACATTGAATCGGGCTTAGTGGAAGGTGGTGTAAGGGCGATTGCTGTGAGTGTGAAGTAAATCCGGCCACCCTGTTTTACGGGGACAAAACCAGATTTAAAACTTTGGATTTACTACTACTACTACTACTTACTCTTATGCTTACTACACTTACCTTATTTTACCTTACTGTTATAGTATCCTCAATATTATTTTATTTCTTTATGTAACTTAAAAGAAAATATCCAGTTTGTTTGAAATATCATGCAAGAGATGAATGGATTTCCCTAAATGCCAATTTTTGAAGGTGATGATCTGTTTACATGTTTGGAGACCTTTACTATAAATAGCCAAGGATTTTCCAGGTATGGTGTAATAGATGCCACATTAGGTAAATTTCCAGATGATGTCATAGACTGTACATTAAACTGCTAAAGTTTTGTATCATTCAGGAATCTATAGTTCCCCATCATGATACCTTATCACTACCCACCCTACCTTTACCCTACCCTACCATACCCTTATCTACGGATTATACTTTACTTCACCTTATTCATCCATCTATCCACCCCACCCCACCATCTATCTATAGAATTATAAGGTCAAAGTGCACAACAAATCTCTAACAAAGCAGCCAAAAATTTTCCCCTAACCAATCCAAGCACCTTTAACTACAAACACACTGAGATGTGGGTCAGTCATGAAAGGTTGCCTTGCTTGTCTAGTGCTTTTAATTTATTGATCTTATATTGTCTGAAGTAGAACACTTGCATGCCAAAAGCTTAACCGTTTTCTCGATTAGTAAGTCTTCCCTTCAAACCTGTCATTAGATGATGCATAATTAGCCTGAGTCAAGTGCTTCTTCTCAGGTTCTGTTGTCTGAAGTATGACATTTGTGAGCATAGATGTTGAATAGGAAAAGCTTTGACACTTGAACTGGACATCGGACTTAACTTACGAGGCATTGAGTGGTACGCATTAAAGGTGCCTGTTCCGATTTAAGCATACCATACTATCTACTTGATACAAGAGCCTGACACTCAAATACATACTCAACCAGGTTTTGTGGAAAACAAACTTGTGGTTTGATGATAGGTATGATCAAGCATACAGCAACGCCCTATAGAATACTGTACTAATATTTGTGTTTAGAGGGGCACAAAGGCACAAAAACATATTCGGACATAACATTGGACCCTTACTGAAATCACTTCCACAAATTTGAAAACAATTTGGGCGTTTACATTTTGTAAAAAAGGGAAAATTAACTAATATTATTTTCCTTGTAAGCTTCACTTCTCAACCAAGGATACTGACATTACTGCCAACATTTATCAAACTTGAAAAGCATGCAGTCTTCAGCTCACAGACCACATGTGCTAATCCCAGCTAATCCACCTTTCACTTGCCTGATCAATATCTTACAACAAGCCTGAAGTACAATATCTGAATCTCAGTCTGAATGCTTTTGAATTGTGTCCCAAACATGTTAGATACACTGTAAATTCTGACAGGGATGTCACCACCTTGATCTTCTGTGGCAAGAATTGCCACAAACTGCCACTAACTCTTGGTCTTCTTACTGTTTTTACAGAATGTAAACATCCTAATTGTTTTCAAATTTGTGGAAATGATTTCAATAAGGGTCCATTTCAATAAGTCTGAGTATTTTTTCATGCCATTATGTCCCTTTAACCATGAAAAGAACAGTTTTTGCTCTACATATCTTTGGAAAAAATACATTGGAGGCTGAAATTTCAAGACAACAATGAGAAAATGCTGTCTTTCATATAATATTGAAACAACTTTCGAGTAACTCAGGGGATCCTAAAGGTAATCAGAACAAACTTTTAAATATAAACATAAGATGGTAGATGGGAAATGAGTACTTATAGTCATTTAATTTAATGTGAGAAAGATAAGCATGGTAATAATAGACTAAAAAAAACCAGTGACAGCAGCTCCAAATAGGTTGTCCAATTATGTGGGGAGATAAAAGAGCATGGTCCAAGTAATCAATAAAATGATTATGGATTTAAAGCTGAAGAAAAAGAAGGATATCAGGGCCATTCTCCGATAAAGTGTTCAAGTGTGGTCTCCAAAATGACCAAATATCAACATTAAGGAATTCCTGAAAATCATTGAAAATCGTAAACTTTAATATTCTCAGAACACGGAACAATGCATGCGGGTGATCTTAAAAAATGATATGATTTTTAGTTGATATTTCAGAACGTTAACACTTAAGGAACGTATCTGGGAACGTATCTGGCCGGCCTTTTCTTAGTCGTGCTGTTCTTGATGAAAGTACATGCTTCACCGACTTAGTCCCTATACCTTATCAGGTATTACCTTCATACTAAAGCATGGTGTAGTATTCGACTTTATGTATCACGCCGTTTTGCAAGAGCGTAGCAGGAGGGAGGTAACGTATCTGGCGCGGTATGAACGTAACATGGTGGATTTCGTTCATTACTAGGGCTGGAAATTGTTACTTTGAACCAGATTTTTATGCAAAACATGTATAATATAACATTGACATCTTCTCAATTTATCACACATTGGAACATTGATCTTCCGTTATTTTTAGAAATTTTGCATCCATTCGAATTATGGTAACGTATCTGGCTGCAATATTGGCGACATGCTCTCAGAGAACTCTTGCGAAACTTTAATAATCCAATGTTATCATGTTTTGAACTTAATAATTAGGGCATAATAGAGGCTGATAAAAATGCAATGTAACCTGTGATATGCGCTCTTGTGTAACGAGCAGGGACACATTTTAAAGAACGGATTTGGGCTGGCGACATGGCGAAAAGCAAGAATCATGCATCTTTAGCCTTATTGCTTGATACTTTCTCATCCGGTTACAACTTCTAGTCCGTACCATTTTGAAAACATAACTCCTAAGTATAATTTAATAATATAACGTGCATTCTTAACAGTCAAAAACAAGCTTTAAACTGTGCATGACTGTGAGTGACACTAAAAACGACTTTTTGAACACTTTATCGGAGAATGGACCATCATGTAATTAAAGGCTGACTCAGAGATTTCCTGACGAGGGTTGCACTCAATTTTCAAACAAATCATGTTGTTTGCATTAACATAATGCTTGTCCATATACTTATCACTGTGTAAAATAACTAAGCTCAAATCGAAGTCCTTCATATAGAAAATCATAACTTTGTTATAAAATTCTGGATTTGGAATTTTTGTTATGTACAGCCCGGGGGGCCACTTGTATCTCAAGGTGGATATCATGCTCATGTATGGCCTCCCAAAATGTACCCAAGCGCGTATTTCACTTGGAAAGAAAAACACCCTAAGCACGTATTTTGGTTGATTTTGCTACCCAAAACAAGTACTAGGGGTTTGACTTTGCTACCCTTAACAAGTGTTTTGGTTTAATTTAAATCCTAAACAAGTAATTGCATGACAGTTTAAAAATACACCCTAAACAAGTATTTGGACATCATTTTGCTACCCAAAACGAGTACGTTTATAAAATATGCTTTTAATGCGGGTCATGTTAGGAGCGTCCGTATCATGGATACACGCGGCCTGGATCAGCTCCCTCAGTTGAATAAATCCTGACACCTCCACAAGCCATTACCAATCGCTAAGAAGACCATAAACTGAACAGCTATAATTGTAACCAGCCATGAAAAAAGAATATTTACACATGATTTCATTGAAGTTTTTGTGTATTTTATATCACTCTTATGTGTAAAAGCATCAATTTGCGCATTATCTAGGTCCTATTACCGTAAGCACTCGGGTATAAGCCCACCCCCCTAAAAGGAAGATTTTACTTCAAAATAGGGTGGGCTTATACCTGGGGAGGGGCTAGAACTTGGGAGCAAATTTTAGATACAAAATTACAATATCATTTCAAGAGCATATTATTCACCAGATATCATTAAACACACTTTAGTTGTAGCAGATATTAAAACATTAAAAATAAAAGTTCAATTTTCCCATCACATTCCTCAAAGTAATTATACTAGCAAACAAGCCATCCCAATGTATTGGTCCCTACATTGATGGCTCTATAGAATATCAAGTTTTAAAATGTGATTTTGTTTGTGTAATTACTGCCACATTGTTTCCTGAATGCTAAAATGACCACCTGGGCTTATACCCGAGTGTATGCTAGCTCCTGTATTTTCTTTAAAAATTGGGGGTGGGCTTATACGCGAAGGTGGGCTTATACCAGAGTGGTTACGGTATGTTTTAAAATTTAAATCAATTACATTTAAATTTCAAGTCTCTTGAAAATTATCCTTATTTCTATTAATAAGGCTTGTCGGATGTCGTAATTATTGACATTTTTCATTTCATTCCTTCAGCCATTTCAATTCATTGCAACTAAAACCCGACTAAAATGTCTGAACCTTGGTTTTGATGGACATAACTTAGATACAGACCCTAATTTTGTTTCTACGCACATATACTTGTAACAATCAATCATAGTGTAGATTAACATTCGAAAATGGAGTGAAACTCCTAATTATAAAGGCTATATGTGTAGGAGACGATGAGGACATAGAGAAATTAGGCGAAAATAAGGCTGAAAATGGTTAAAATCACTCAGGAAATCTACCATGTGAAATCAGGAGAAAATCTGGAACAAAACCCACTATTTCCAGCATTTTTAATGTGATTTTGTACAAGTATTCAAAATATCACACCCTAAACACGTATTTTTTGACGTGAAAAGCATACCCTAATTTTGAATTTTTGATGATTTTGATACCCTAAACAATGTACGCGCGTACATCGCCTGATCTCAAAAAATGACCCTAATTACGCGTTTTTGTACACAAGCATGATATCCACCTTGGAATACAGGTGCCCCCCCTGGGATGTACAGTAGCCTATTATAGCCTTCAGAGTATGTTGAAAGCAAAAAGGTCCATCATTGAATGTTTAAACCTGGTTTTAAAGTTACACTCCCTATGAGAATGCCAGCCTGAGAGTTTAAGAATTGGTTCGTATCTGGCTAGGGAAACTGGTTTGTAGTTTGTTGTCTGTAGTTTCTTGTTATCATGTTTACCATCTGTTTTTACTGCTCTACTGACCGGAATTGCCGACACCAAATCCTTGAGAGAGACCGAGAGAGATAAAAAAGATCTTGCCGTGCCTGAACATTTGAAACTTCAAACTTCATATGTCTACAGTTTTCTTTTTATCAGGTTCACCATCTGATTTACATCTTTGAAACCCAAACCAAGTTGTCGGAAGTTTTCTGACCATCAAGGTTGCCATCTGAATCAAAATCTTAACTCTTTACCCCAAGATATCCTGTTCTGAAACAGAAACATGTATTTGCAATCTGAAATGTGAATTTCCTGGAATCTTTCCTGATACTGATCTATCAGTCTGCATCAATCCTAGAAGGACATGAAGGAAGAGTGTTTTGGCAGGCTCGACTGATTACATCAAGTTGGTTTTCAAATTACATCATATCTTTGGGTTTCAAAGATTTAATCACAGTTTAAATCAAATTACTTTTTAAAAAAATACAGTGTTCACACATCATTAGGAGATTTCCGCGTTTGTGATTGGTTGACAGCCGGTCATAAGCAACGTTTAATGCCCAGCAGTAATCGATTTCTGATCACTTTTGGGGCAGGCATGTAGAAATAGGTAGACGTGTGTACAATGAGCATGGTTGCTACGGCTATTATTAGCTATTATTGTCTCAAAATAAATATTGAAGCCCAATATACTTGACTATTAAACAAAAACAAGTATTTTTCGGAATACGTGTTCAATAAAGCACAAACATGCTTTCAAATATTTTGCATGTTATTGCACATTCGAAGCACACCCCTATTCTGTAATGGAACATACCATTTGATACATCGATCGTGCTGTTTTTCTCAAGTGTGAAGAAGACGAAAACATGAAAAGAGTGACTTTGCAGCTGATTTTGGGGGGATTTAAGGTAAAAAAAATGCAAAATAATGATGTGTGAACAGGGTTCATTCATGGATTTTCATGAGTAAACGCTTGTTTTGGCCCTCGGGCAGGCTGGCGGTGGTCGCTTCGCGACACCCGGCGCCGGCCTGCCCTCGGGCCAAAACAAGCGTTTTACTCATGAAAATCCATGAATGAACCCCTAATTCACCAAATGCATAATGTTGTCTGCCAACATGGTCACACGAGGTCACAAAAGTTACATGAGGTCACCAGGTCACACAAGATCACCAACACATGTGACACTACTAAAGGACCATGGTATCCAATTAAGTGTCATGAAAATTGAGCAACACTGTGGAAACACAAAGCAATTTGAGAATGACCTCTAGATGACCTTTGACCCCACCCTTGAGGGGTAACTTGTGGGGAACTACCCAAGGACCATTACATGCAAGTGCCATGAAAATGATTCACACTATGTGGAAACAGTGAGCAATTATGTTTAGCGTTAACATTTGGGTCAACATTTTTACCACACACACACACAGATACACTACCAAAGACATCCATGTGTGCCCTCTTGTAGACAACACAATAAAAAATTAACGGTTTTCCATTTTTGTAATTTTCAAAACTAATGATGTACATGACACTCACTAGATTCTAACAAGGTAGTTCTCGAACCACAAAGGTCCCCCGCTCATCGCGGTAGTTAAAAGGAGGAAAAGTAACATAACTTAAAGATCACATGGAGGATTGTGATGGAAACCAGAGAGGCTCCTACCATAGCAGTTTCAATACCTTGGATAACCCCAGATGACCTTGAAAAATTCTGGTATCAATGTTGACTACAACCACCAAGTTTCATGACCATACAACCATTTGACCTTGGATGGCCCATATGACCTTGAAATGACCTTCAAAATTGTTGGCATTGAATATTGACCGCACCTACCAAGTTTCATCATCCTACCACATGTTTAGGAATTTGACCTTGAATGACCCCACATGACCTTGAAATTACCTTCAAAATTTTTGGCACTGAATGTTGAGGAACACCTACCAAGTTTCATCATCCTACCACAATTGACAATGTTTAAAGCAATTTTTGACATTTGACCTTTGACCCATGGCACATATATGGTGCAAAGATGGACACCCGTACTTGCTTAGATCAAAAGATAACGTGTTGACAAAGTTTATAGCAATTTTAACCCATTTTTGACCTCATTTGACCTTTGACCCATGACACATGACCCACTTCAGATCCCACCCAGCGCGTACTCGAGATACATCTATGTTGCGAAGATATCGCGTGGGACACACACGCACACACATGCACACACGGACGCCTAGCATTTCTATAGTCTCCCTTCGCCAACAAAAAACCTGGATTCAGGTAACAGGAGAAACTCTTGAGGATTTGGAATTTGAAACCACCGAGGGGCAAGCCTGGAAAAAGTGCGGGAAATGGGAACCTGGTTCCCGGGAAATTTTCCTATTTGAAGGGAAATTTTTTCATGTAAATAAAGAAATACAAAATTGGAAACCACCGAGGGGCAAGCCTGGAAAAAGTGCGGGAAATTTTTTCATGTAAATAAAGAAATACAATAAAGAAATACATAAGAATTGAAGGGAAAAACTACACAGCATCATAAGTCATCATGGTCCACCACACGAATAAGTTCATGGGTAGTTGCGTTTTATCAGTACAGTGGTTTAATTAGGCGCCAGAATTTTGCGCAATTTAAAACAGCAAAATGTGCGGCCTGTATTTTGGAAAGCGTGAAAATGTGCAAAATTTTAAGTCAAAAACTATGAAAATGCATTTTCCAATGTTTACCCAGCTAGTCAACCAGGAACAAAAAAAGTCTGCAAAAACAGTACTCAAGCTTCCAAAGTTGATGTCCTATTCTTACTTTTTTTCTTGGCTGAAAAATGTCAAGAAGCAGATCATTATCACCTGTTATTTTCTCCTTGTTCTAGTTAAAATATTTGAATCAGTTGTAAATGGTACAGCAGGCTGAGGCCTTTGCATTGGAAAAATCCCCCCCCCCCGGTGAGTCATCTATTTTTGCTGACGTTTGCATAATAATGATTAATGATCAGTTTGTGTTTATTGGTCAATTAACATTGAAAAGAGTGTTTTACAAAAATCGTGAAAATTCACGATGGACCGACAAAATCGTGATAGACCTCAAAAAGTGTAAAAATCCTGTGCTTAGGTTTAATGAACAGTCACAGACATGCAGACAAACAGAAACATAGAGACATACAACATAATGTGCCACCCACCATTGTGGGCCAAAAAAATGGAGATTTCACACATAGAGGAAGAGGAGGTTTTTGTATTTAACAACACATCAACACTATCGTGTCATTTTAGTGTCACAAAGATACTTTATTTAAAATCACTTTATTACCATATACACGTTAGGAGCTATTAAGTTTTATAAGGAGGAGGAAACCGGACAACCCGGAGAAACCTACAAGGCCGAGTATGGACTGGAAACCAAACACACATGAAATCGGAGGGTCAAACCTGGGACCACAGTGGTTCAAAGCATAGAGAAGCCAAGCCACTTTCACCAACAAGAATTACACAGTCCATAATTAAGGTGCTTCCTACATGGACTGTTTTTTTTTTCTTATATGCAAATTAAATTAGTTCATAAAAATACACTACTCCAGAAAAAGAATAGAAAAAAGGTGATGTTATTAATAACAGTGTTTTATTTTTATACCATAAAATAGTGGAATTGATGAAGCAAATCCTCACTGAAATTAATATTAGCCCACAATCTTCTGATTAAAATAGAACAAAACCATGGGATTTTCCAATACAAGAATGTAATTGTACTGTTGTGTTTTGAACATTTATTACTTCCCTTTTTAAATCAAAATGATTGAAAAAGAGTATGATATCTCTCCTTTTTCATTATAATTCCACAATTTTTATGGATACGCCCTTAGCGAAGTTGCCAACACCATCCTTTTTTAAGACATTCTTTTTTTCAGATTTCTTTCAGATGGAAAAGGAGTGGAAGTAAATTAATGGATTAAAAGTTTCTTATTCTACAAAATTGGTTGTGGTGAAATATGAAGCTGAAGTTCTCTCAGTGGTCCTATAGGGGAGTATTATGACTAATCATCCCTGATCGCTGACAGCCGAGGACTAGAAAATCCATTCATATTACTCAACATCCCAGATCATTGAACCGAAATATGCACTATACCCACAAGGGTAGTGCTGAATTAGCAGAAAATGGTGTGTTGTGCCTTTATGAATACTGTGAACTACCTATGTAGAATGCGTCCAGATTTTAAAAAAACTATGATGTTGCATTTGGTTGTAAACGGGGCCCAAACAAGTTTTTACGGAAATTTAAGTTACTCGGATCAAAAATATTATTTCGCCAAGTATTTGGGTGAGTGACAAAAATACTAAGGGGAAAGGGTTTTTTACAGAAATCAGAATGTTAAAATCTTTCAGTTGTGTTAAAATCCATACTTAACATATATTCATTACACGTGTCAGGATTGTTTTTTATTAAAAAAATAAGGTTTTTAAACACTTTACAACGAGATTGGGCTCAATAGACCAGATTACTTCACTTGGTTCCATTGTTTTAGGCCAGTCAACCTGAACCATTTTTCAAAAACTAGCCGAGACATGGCAATTCTGACTGCAGACGGACCTAGATTTTCTAGCCAGGAGTAGTGTTCGCCGCGCAGCGGCCCCGCCGTCGTTTATCAATGATGAAACTGACCCCGATCAGCTCATGTCCAACACATGTTTGCCGACGGAGGTCAGTAAGTAATCACCAATCTTTATCGCTAAAGTCCCTGGTGTGTGAGGAATGTTGAATGTGCTAGCAGGGTCCGGGGAAAGAGTTACAAGGTGCAACGAGAGATTCACATATCAGATGTCCTTAAAAAAAATCGAAAAGTACTGAATTTTGACTTGATTTTGTTAAAGCATTCATCAAAAAATATCCCCCATCTGCAAAGGATTAAGCTGAGAAATGTTTCTTTGGGACAAAAAACTTTGAAACTTCTAATTTCGTATAGGAGCAAATATGAAATTCAGCCTATGGTTTATATTGAAATACTGAAAGAAAATATAATCACTGTTTTCTCTCTTTTAAGACATTTCTGTAGGCTACAAGGTACAAAACTTCTATTGGTGTCTATCTATATAAATGACTGCTATTAACACGATAATTGATGCCTCAAATCTCTTGTTGCACCTTTAAATTTTTCTACAAGCTGATAATTGTTCAGGTCATCCTGGGTCAATTTTTCAGAATGATCCAATTTTTCATCAACTAATTCCAACCTTTGTCCTGGTCCAGTCAAAATCGAAAACTATTGTTTTTTACCCAGGACACTTAGTATAATGCACAAGACCATGTAGCGTCCTGTTTGTTTGGGGCAGTAATTGTCACTGATATGGGTCATATCGTCATGTGAGTACAACAAGTTCCTAGTGCAATAGCTGCCATTGTACAATCTGTGTACTGCCATGTAATAGATAACTCATTCCCATTTCCTTTAGTCAGGGGCTCTGGAAACTGGTCTTCAGCCTAACTGTGTTACTCAGAAACCATTTCAGAGCCACTGCTATTTCAAGGGTGTCACTTGAAAATGGGTGTTTAATAAAAACATTTCAGAGCCAACTGGCCAAAGACTTTTGGCATAATAGTGTGTTTATGGAATGTTTCTGACAAATGGCAGCTCTTGCACTTACGACCTTGTTGCACCACAACGATATATATTACCCATCAAAACCAATCATTTCCTGTTAATCTATAACTCCTTTTGCGAGTTTCTGTGTCCATCCATCATTCGCTATGCATATATCTCATCATGTATGTGTCCCACTCGAGTTGGCCTGTGATAGTGAATGCGAAACCGATAACATTTTGGCCCATGATTATGAAACGAGAACAGCAAATTCTAGTACCTACCAAGACAACGATTTTAACCCAATTTTGAAAAAAACAAATTTGGGATGAATATCATAAAATAACTTGTAAATAGTGTAATCATTTTTAGGTCCTTGGACATGACAAAACTATTGGCATACATTTCTAGCACAGTCGAGCCTTTCAACTTATTTACCCCTATATAACCTTACCCTGTTTATTTTGTCCAAACCTGATAATTAGGTGTGGCAAAGATTTTTTTTTAATTCAGCCACCACCCTCAAATGTAATACTAAAACACTTTTAACATGAATTCCAACATCTTTTACTTGAGTAAAGTATTGATATCTGGACCAGACTATAAAATTACGTGGATTTCAAAACTGACTCTACTGGGAACACTGGGTGTTTTTAGTAAAACACCATCCCCACATTCCCCACCTCCATAAAGTTAGGGATACCCTTCAATTTTCCTTTTTTTCCCTTTTTAAACGCAAGAGACAATCTTATGAAACAATTGCAAAAGGGGATCATCTTAATTTCTGTCCGTTCACCTTTGCCTTTGTTTTGGATCTTTAAAGTCTCAAAGTAATTGGGGCATGGATACATAATACACTGGGTACATTTCATTTATGCCCTAAATGTAAGCATAAAATGTTAGGGATACCCTTTATTTTTCCTTTTTGTTTTTAAACCATGAGACCTAATCTGGTGAAACAATTGCAAAAGGGGATATCTCTTTTGGTTGGATCACCGTTTGTTTACGAGATTCTTTAGTCTAATCCCGAATTGGGAGCATGGACACATGATACACTCGGTGTCGGTTTCATTTCACTCGACCTGGTAAGTCATCTCAAGTTACTTAACTCCTAGTAACCTTTCAAATACATTGTTCTTTACTGTGGATCTTGATTCTACTTTCCAAAAACACACCCATCAATAGCCATCATAGTCCCATGGACCTTTGCAATCAATTCATCAAACCCATAGCAACTTTGTGATCTATCCATACAAGTTGGTACCTTTGCAACCATCGACAGACACTACTATAGAGGTGCTAGCCCACATCTTTAAGGTATGCCCTGCAACTGATACTAAAACTACAAAGTTTATAGACCAATGTGAATTCTGGCTTTGCATACAAGTAGAAGTTTTTGAATGAACTAGAGCATCAATGTTGCCTGTATGTCATACAGCAAATTTTCTATGTGTGATTGCTTATCTCATGTTCATGATTGTTTTCCATTTCATCTGAACTTCAAGTACTCAAAGCAATAGTGCAGGCATACAGTAGACATTTTTAACACATCTCACAGTACAAAAGTTCATTAATTAACTATGTATACATGCCGACTGCACCCCTGAAATGTGATTTTTTAGTGCTGCAGTGCCTTAAGGAGAGGGTCTAGACGGTTATTTTGCTACACCTAAGGATTCCAAAGATATAGTTTGTAATCTCGTACCTAAAGTTTAGAGTTACTTCTAAACAGAAAATACTGTCAAGTGGAACACTTACAATATTCCCTGGCAGGATCAGAGAAGGGTCAAAGGGTCATGACTTCTTAACACAATCAGATTGCACCACATGTGAAATTTGGGCCAGTGGTTCTCTGATCAAGTTTGGCTGGAATTGGCCAAGTGTGGTCCAGGAGACGATATGACTATTTGAGTTGCATGTGCTTACCTTGATATATATCCTGCTTTGACTGGGTAGTAGTTCCAGATAAGCTCCTGTGTTGTTAGACTTCCCATCCTCTCTTGAATTCCCCTATAAACCAAGAACCACAAACGTCTCTATTTGCACAAATAAAGATCAATGGTTTACTATCTATCATCAGCTTGTCCCTCCACTGTGTTGGAAAGCCTCAACATGTTACATGCTGGATTTCGGCCTAACCTTCCACGCTGGCCTAGTTTGGGTTGGAAGGGTTTATTCGGGTTATCATAGTCACTGAGCCGCTCAAATTTTCAGTATCCTTGAAGGGGACAAACAACACTTATTATTATGCAGCCTCATATACCTGCCAACATACAAAAATGCTGCTACTTTCTGGAATGGGTAGCTATAGCCAGGTAGGAGTAACCAAGTTTACACGGGGGAAAATTTAATTGCTTTCAATCATGTTGACAAGTTACACATATTTGTCTGATCATATGGATTCCCAAAAGGTTATAGTTTGTACTAATTTACAGCCGTTAGTTTTGGAGTTATAGGCTAAAAACGAAAAATCAATAAAAGGGTCCTTGTTTCGATTTTCAGTTTGTACAGGGGTCAAATTTCATAGTTGCTCTGATTTGAAAATATGGTGCAATTAGTGGTGGCGCTCAAGTATTTAAATAAGAATATTTTATGACTGTCTAAAATGGCTTTATTTACCAATGTAGGGGGAAACGAAGGTCTACATCCTTGATATTCAATGAAGGCTTGACCTTGTTTTTCTCGCCTACTTTGGAAGTAAGCATTTAAACACTCAAAACTACTTCCTATATTTTAATCTTAAGAGCTCCATCAATAATTTGCACCACTGTTTTAAACCAAATTGGAGCAACTTTAAAATCCCCCCTGATACCAACTGAAAATGAAACCTTCTAACCTGTTTTTGCTGTTTTTTAACCCCTACTCCAAACTTTGGGTTGTAGATAGTACAAACTAACCTTTTTTGATCCTTATGGGTTGGACAAATTATGTGGCATACTTTTCAACTACCTGATCATTTTAAAATTTTGACTTCTGTGTAATCCTTGGTGTCCCCTACCTGGTTACAGCTACCATTACAGATGCTATCATGCATTTTTGTGTAGATGATAGTGTGACTGAGGCTGAATAATACGTATCGTTTTGTCCCTTTCAGGATACCAGTTGGCTAAAATTTCCTGATGGTTTAAGGACTATAATGGTTTATTACATGCTTCAAAACGAAGAATGAAATACACTTACTTGCCACTTAATGTTGCACTACCTTCACTATGTATTGTGATGCATATTAATAACGCAGTAAAACAATGGCTTACTTATTTCACTTTGACACAAGACAAAATAGAACAGCTTTAGTGCACCCTTGTTTTTACGATGCATGCTATCCATCATCATAATGTTTTAGTTTGTGGAATGCACGTGGAATAAAACATTTAAAACAATCAATGGCTTATTTATTTCCTGTGTGACACACAAAAATGAACAGATAAGCGCATCCATTTAAGGTGCACTTTATCCTGTCGTTACGCTTTGGTCAATATGTCCTAGATTTTAACAGGACTTTCATAGCGGTGACATTCGACAATAATACTGAACAAAATACAAATATTTAGGTTGGGATGTTACGTGGTTTACCATGGCAACTATTACTTCGCAATCGCAGACCGCAATTTGGTTCAATTCTTGTGACTATTTTGTTTCTTTTTGCTAAAAATCACTTAGTTACTTAAAAGTGATTAAAACATGTCTTATATCAAGGAGATGAAACCACACAAACATAAAAGAAGATAGAACTACTCCCCCATACTATTTGAAAACTTGGCAATTCAATTTTCTAACAAGTTTCCAAATGGGAAGTTCTTGAATGAAAATTGTTTGTGTGTTCATAGGCCACACATTTTCTTCTCCTGCTTCGTGCATGACTCGTTCATGACTCGTGCGATGAACCTACCCCTAAATCTTAAGGTAATTTTTCAGCTAGAGTAGGACACTACACCGATCAGTATGATATATCAATCCTAATTGTTACTGCAGACACCACTGTTACACAAGCAGCTTGCACTATGAGCTGTAAAATCTCAATTTCCCTTGGCACGTTCAAGAAACTTCCATTCACAGTGTATTAGAAAATCCACCCATGGTTTTTGGGTATGATAGATGATACCAATCACACAAAGTCAGTCATGTCAATGTAGGGTACAATACACCCACTGAACTGTGTCCTTGGGGGATGAGCATATTGTAACTCATAGTGGTAGTAGTCCAACCAGGTAACACTACTAAAGGACAATGGTATCCATTAAGTGTCATGAAAATGAGACACATGTGGAAACACCAAAGCAATTTTGTGAGAATGACCTCTAGATGACTTTGACCCCAACCCTTGAGGGGTACTTGTGGGGGAAACTACCAAGGACAATTACATGCAAGTGCCATATGCAAAATAGTGCACACGTATGGGGAAACAGTGAGCATTATGTTTAGGTTAACATGTGGGTCAACATTTGTACCACACACACACACATATTAACTACCAAAGCACCATCCATGCCCTGTAGACAACCACATAAAAAACTTAACGGTTTCCATTTGGTTAATTTCAAAACTAATGATGTACATGACACTCACTAGATTATAACCAAGGGGTAGTTATTGAACACCACAAAGGTCCACCGCTCATCGCGTGGTAGTAAAAGGAGGGGAAAAGTAACATAACTTAAAGATCACATTGAGGATTGTGATGGAAACCGAGAGGGGTCCTACCATAGCGTTTCAATACCTGGATTAACCCCAGATGACCTTGAAAAATTTGGTATCAATGTGACTAAAACCCCCAAGTTTCATGACCCATACAACCATTTGACCTTTTGGATGGCCCATATGACCTTGAAAATGACCTTCAAAAATTGTTGGCATTGAATATTGACCGCACCCACACCAGGTTTCATTTCCTACCACATGTTGATGACCCACATGAACCCTTGAAATTGACCTAAAATTTTTGGCCATGTGCTGAATGTTGTAGAACACCTACCAAGTTTCATCTCCTACCACATTGACAATATGTTTAAAGCAATTTTTGACATTTGAACATTTGACCCATAACTGACCCCTCTCCAAAATCATTCGCACTACTTAAGAAAAATATGGGTGCAAAGATGGACACCCGTACTGCTTAGATCAAAGTAACGTGTTGTTAAAGCAATTACCATTTTTGACCTCATTTGACTTGACCCATGAAACATGACCCACTTCAGATCCCACCCAGCGAGTAATCGAGATAATTCTATGTTGCGAAGATATCGCGTGGGACCACACATCGCACACACATGCAACACCGGATACGCTAGCATTCTATAGTCCCCCTTTGCCACAAAAGTTGGCGGGGGACCAACAAAATTGGCGGGGTGACAACAAAACCTTGGATTCAGTAAACCAGGAGAACTCTTGAGGCTTTGGAATGGAAACAACCGAGGGCAAGCCTGGAAAAAGTGCGGGAACTGGGAACCTGGTTCCGGGAAATTTTCCTATTTGAAGGGAAATTTTTTCATGTAAAAAAAGAGAAATACCAAAAATTGGAACCACGACGGGGCAAGACTGGAAAAAGTGCGGGAAATTTTTTCATGTAAATAAAGAAATACAATAAAGAAATACAAAGAATTGAAGGAAAAACTACACAGCATTCATAAGTCTCATGGCTCCACCACAAGAATAAGTTCATGGGTAGTTGCGTTATCAGTACAGTGGTTTTTAATTAGGCGCCAGAATATTTGCAGCAATTTAAAACAGCAAAATGTGCGGCCTGTATTTTGGAAAGCGTGAAAATGTGCCAAATTTTAAGGTCAAAAACTATGACAAAATGCATTTCCAATGTTACCCAGCTAGTCAACCAGGAACAAAAAAGTCTGCAAAAACTAAGTAATAAGCTCCAACAAGTTGATGTCCTTTCTACTTTTTTTCTTGGCTGAAAAATGTCAAGAAGGCAGCTCATTATCACCTGTATTTTCGCCTTGTTCTAATTAAAATATTGGAGCAGTTGTAAAAGGTACAGCAGGGCTGAGGCCTTTGCATTGGAAAAAATTCCCCCCCCCCCCGGTGAGTCATTATTTTGCTGAGTTTGCCTACTAATGATTAATGATCAGTTTGTGTTTATTGGTCAATTAACATTGAAAAGAGTGTTTTACAAAAAATCGCTGTTGAAAATTCACACTGGACCTTGCAAAATCGTGATAGACCCCAAAAATTTGTAAAATCATGTGCTTAGGTTAAATGAACGTAACAGACATGCAGGACAGCAAAAACACAACACATAGAGACATACAACATAATGTGCACCAACCATTGTGGTGGCCAAAAAAAATGGAGGATGTCCACATAGAGAGGAGGAGAGGTTTGTGTATTTAACGACACATCACACTATGGTATTTTAGTGTCACCAAAGATCTTTATTTAAATCAATTTATACCATATACAAGTTGAGTTGTTCAGTTTTATAAGGAGGAGGAAACCGGACAACCCGGAGAAACCGGAGAACGAAAACCTGCGAGGCCGAGTAAGGACTGGAAACCAAACACCACCTGAATCGGAGGGTCAACCTGGGACCACAGTGGTTTCCAAAGCAGAGAAGTCAAGCCACTTTCACCAACAAGAATTACACAGTACTAATTAAGGTGCTTCCTACATGGACTGTTTTTTTTTATGATGCAAATAGTAATAACGAGAGCATCAATGATGTAGGGCTTATGGGTTCTGTATTTTATGTCACTTCTTCATACTTTCAGAAGGTAGTTGGGTCATTATGGTGAAATGGTGATGATCCAATGGGAAAGGAGGAAAAACAGTATATGGACTTGGACTTGAGGGTTATAGTAGGTTGATAGGTTTTTATGGTCATGATGATGAGGGCCATTGGGGTCATTCCCGGTCCAAAGGAAGTTAAGATGGGTGATGCTTGTTGTAAGGATATGATTCTTAGGGTGGATGATTGATGCGAAATATCTTAAAGGTCATGATAAGGTCATTAGGGTCATTTAAGGTCCAAGGGTGTCAAGTGGGGTAAACGCACGTGTGTGAGACGAAGTGGACTAGTTACACACTGGGCAATGTATCTGTTAGCGTTTTAATACTATGGGCCATAACGATTCGCAGGAATGGATTCGCAGGCCACAAAAGAAGTGATGTACGATGTTAAATGGTCTATATTGCTAGGTATTGAAGTCATCAGGGGTCATTCAAGGTCAAAAACCTGCAAAATATTTTTGAAGGTTATTTTCTTTGCACAGTTTGAATTTTGCCATTTGTGTATCGAACTTGAAATGTGAATGGATCATATGCAACAGTATGGTTCTCTCTAAATAAAAACTTGCAAGAGGTGAACAAAACGTCGTTTATGTGTTATTTGAGGTATACTTGCAAATGACCCCCCCAAGTGTGCAAGAACAAATTCAATTTGGGGGATTGAAAAAGTTAAGTGATCGTGAAAATTGTGGACCGTCTTGTTTTATGATGAAGGCTTTTTTTGTGATGCAAGCATTAATCTTTTGTATGCGATAATAGGGAAAGACACTTCTATTGCATCTGAAACATTATGTCTGGTTAATATTGGACTAACTTTTTGAAGTATTGCAAAATGAAAACCTAACAATTCTGGAAGATATTACATAAACCTAATTAAAACTTACCAAATTGGAACATAAACACCCACATGCAGGCGAGTGTATTGCAAATTCCCCTTGCTTTTCAAGCCAAGGGGTAGAAGGGGGGGGGGGCAAAGAGGGCATTTATATCAGGCGCTACCTCATACTTATGACGTACACAAAAATGTATGATTGCCCAATTATGAAGGGGTAGCTTTAAGTGAGATAGGGGGTTGAAAAGATTAAATTGAACGGTCAAAATGTGAAAAGTGCTCCAATGTTGTTGAATTGCCATACAAATGTTTGTATGATCACAAGGATTACAAAAAGTATAGTTGTGCTATCTTGATTTACCCATATGGAGTTATATGCTGAAAACCATTTAATGTAGGTCAAAGGTTTTTAAATTTAGCTTCTTACAGGGGTCAAATTTTTAAACAAGAGCACCAATGGTGCTGAGGGCTCTAAGCTTTAATAGTATGAGACTTCGTTTGAAAGGTGGTTAATCGCAATGTTGAACTTTTGACATTTGATTGGAGTTGACTGGGGACTGCCATTGACTTCAGGTTTATCATGCGATTCTATGGACTTGACTTGAGCTGTGGGACTTTTACTCACTGGTCAAGTCAACCTCACGCATGCTTATGAATTTCAAAGGTTTGAAAAGCTGGGTTGCCAAAATAATGGTATTTACTTCTCATTCCATCATGAAATACAAAGGACAAGCTGCAGTTGTGCTAAATACAAGTTTTCATTTGTGTCAGGGCAGGATGGGGATTAGTAAGGCCATGATCTGCTCGATTTGGGCATGGGGATTTCCATGCCTAAGAAAAAATGATGCTCTGTTTGCTGACTATTTGTTCAGTGTGGAAATATCTTTAGAACCACTCAACCAAATGAACAATTTTTGGCAGTCTGCAGATATCTACTCATTGTGAAAATTCCCATTTCATCATTTTACGGTTGTCAAATATGTTTGTTGTAGTGTACAGCATCATAATAAAAATCACTGCCGCTTATTGATACCCAACGTATCAATAGAAAACATTCACAAACTGATACGGATAAATTTGGGGCCAAGCTCTACGAGTGTGCACCATTTTGAATAAATAGGTAAAGGTAAAAATCAATATCTCAAGTTAGGTACAAAGGTTGTAAAAAAAGTACATCGTTCCTCAGAAAGCTTGTGTCGCCTGCCATCAGGTTTATCAGCGTAGTTTGAGTTAGATAGACTTTTGACAGTGTTTTTGTTGAGACGACTTTGCGGTGATTTTCACAAAATGGGGTCAAAGTTCACATAGGGGTCATCAGAGATCACGTGTTACACCACATATGAGCCTTGGGCCCAGTGGTATCCTGACCAAGTATGAAGGTTAATCAGTAGACTGGGTATGTGAGAAATGAGGCAATTGTTAACCTTTGTTCGATTTTAATGAAATTGGGCATCAAAGGTCACGTAGGGGTCATCAAAGGTCAATCTGTGTACATCTCACATTTAAGGTCAGGCCAGTGGTTCTTTTTGAGTAACTTTAGTCCGCCGTAGATCTTATGTGCCAAAGAAATGTAGTTTACAAAGATTTTCACAAAATGGGGTCAAAGTTCACATAGGGGTCATCAGAGGTCACATTGTTTAACCACATGTGAGCCTTGGGCCAGTAGTGCTCCGGGCCAAGTATGAAGTTAATAAGTTCGGATGCATATTGTGAGAAATGAGCAATTGTTACCCTTTGTCTTGATTTTAATGAATGGGGTCAAGGGTCACATAGGGTCAACAAACGGTCAATTGTTGTAATCCCACATTAAGTTTCATGGTCAGTGGTTCTTTTGATAACGTTGTAACCTAAGCTTTCAATATTACACAGACCAAAAACAGTATTTTGACCAAGAAATGACAAAAAAGGTTAAATGTAAAAGGATAAAACTTTAAAAAGCTCAGAAGCTAACCTATGTCTATGGACTGTATCATAAGATAGAGCTCTTAAAATACAGCTTTCCAGAAAAAATGGACAGAGTCGCCGTCCGACAGCCCCATTTAAGGAACTGTCAGTAAAGCAACTAAGTCCGTCTGATTTTTTATATTACATGGGAAAAAGGAGGAAAGTCTAAATTTTGGAGGATCATAATGTAAAAAGCTGAAAATCCACATTACAAATGCCATCATGAGAGAGATCTTTGAATAAACTCTCGGAAAAAAGTGGAGTTTCTGCCATCTGACAGTCACCATTTAAGAAACTGTCAGTATGACACAGTCACAGGAGAATATTGTTTAAGTACAGGTGGCACAGTGTAAAAAACTTCAAAGTCTAAACTAGAATTTGTGGTGAGAAACGATAGAATTAAATTCTCAAGCGAATGTGGTGAGATCTACAAAAATGACCCCCAATTGTTGCGAATCGTTTAGTCAAAGATAACATTTCCACTGAAATGACGGACCATTGTCTTAAGTTCTCAGCAATCATCTAAGCCATGCCCCGGCGTGCACTGGCCAGGGCGTCACCATGTTAAAAGCCAGGTTAATGAATGACAATAACAAAAAGCACTGAATAAATTGAAAGTATTAGTCCTTAGTTACAATTACATGCTATAAGGGTTGTCAGACTGGAATTAAACGGGGTTTGGAAAAAGAGAAATAAGAATTAAAATGAATATTTGGATGGTATTTCTAAGTTGACCAAGCAAGCCCATGCGCTATTCGCAAACTCCAGTTTTTTACCCGTCAAATGCACTTACCTCTATACATGTAGTCGAACATCAATGGGTTTGTATGCATGTGCGGGGAAAAGTACTGGGGACTTTTCCATGATCATGGACGATCCTGCTGATATCTAATGTTATAAGGACTCTTAGTTTACGGCATGAACCGTTGACACTGCGGTATCAATGAGATGCGGTGCATTTAATTTTTAATTAGGTCATCACTGGATGAAAACAAAAATGGTGAAGCAAAGGGCCTCAAGTCAGTGGGGAGGTCTAAATGAATATAAACGAAGTTCGATTTTCTAACATCAAAAACTCAAGGGTGTCTTCGTCATCGAAAATAGACAAACTAGAAAATAAAAGCTTAAAAATCAGCTGATGTTATTGTCATATACATCTCTCAGATCAGAAAAGATTTGGGGAGCTCTGACGACCCTCCCCCTTTTCGGTCATGCCAAGGTTCACAAGCTCGTCAAAAAGTCTCCCACACTACAAATCGACCCTGGATGTTTTCATTTGCATGATTAAATTAAGTCACTCCGCCTGGGGATTCCCCGTTTACGATTACGCCGAGGGGATTTCCCAGTTTTATTCAATTTCTTTCTACCCGGGTCCCCCGTTGTGCCAAATTGGAAAAAGTAGTAACAAGTGTTCATTTTCTTTCTTCTGCAAATCTGATTCAGAGGTGCTCAAACCCAGGTCAAAGTGAAGGGAGGTTGCGAAATCATGTCCCCTTCGGCTAAGTTTGGTTCACTCGAAGTCTAACAACCATAGGAAAAAAAAGGGACGGTCAAGTAAATGTGCGACATTATGCAACATTTTGTTTTGGAAACATGACATGAGGTTGAATTTTTAATCCACACAAACCTGATATATATATGAGTTCTGATCTTGAAATTTTCTTTTTATGGCTTAATTAAAGGCCTTAGAAAAAGAATTAATTGGCAAGATATTTCCAGTAGTACGAAAGGACGCACCCCTTCTAAAACAGATGACTTTGTGTGGATGTACATTAAACCTGCAATGGTGAAGAAGCAGAAATATGCAAAGAGACGAACTTAACAGGTGTGTGAATTCCAGTCCAGGCACGCAGGGCGGGGGCTGGAACCAGGGGTCAAGAAATGTTGACGAATGTCTGCACCCACAGACTACAAGGCTTCAAAATCATCTCATCTTTGGAAAATCTCAACAAGGCAGTTATAAATTGAATCGGAAGAGATTTAGCGGGGGTGCCGGATCGGGTGCCGATATTGACAGCTACAGAAGGACGTTCCACTTGAAATCACGAATATGCATAAACTGAAAGATGAAAAGATGCGATCTTGGGACTACATTGTACTAACATAATCTGTTAAATATTCCATGAGGTCAAAAGAGCAAGTCCTCATTCGTTACATTATTATTTTCAACAGGTCCACCCCCCGAATACACTCCTCTATACAGTGATTGGCTTGCATTGATCAGTTTATTGACAGTTGCAGACGGGTAGATGGACATCGCTACTCAAAAGAAGAGGTGGGTACGAATTCCTCCAAAACAAAATAATTTCAAAATTCTTACAAAAGACATTCAAAATTAACCCAACACGCCATATGCAACAATTCCAAAACCAAACAAAAAACAGCAACTACCACCCCCTCAATCGGATGCAAAAAAGAAAGAAAGAAAAAAGAACAAACCCAAAAAACTTCTTTAACCCCTTGAATGAAATAAAAAGTCCAAAACCCTTATAGATTGGTGTTCCAGGGGTGTCGCATACAACCCATACCGTACGGATAGCCAAATCAAAAGAAGGTACCATTACATTCAGAGGCGATCAATAGATTCATATGAAAAAAAAAAACAAGAAAACATTAAAGGGGTAATCTAAATCAAAATCAATTCCACAATGCAAAGCTACTAATATCATAGCTATAATGATTAATCGAAACCAGGGTGATTGATAGTTTACGTATTGGACTAAGTTAAAACAAATAAATAAAATCGATAACACCCCCTCACACACACACATCGGGTCCACACGTCCAACCATATAGCCAACAAACATCACGATTCATGGCCGTGATATGTATGAATCTTGGAAAATTGACCTGCACTGGCTGCACCACTCTAACTTGCACCAACAAAACATGTGCGGATAGTAAATAGCCTTTGTTTTTTAGTGTATTTTTTAAAACATGTACTAGCCACTACATAAAATGAAATTGTTTTACCTAACTGTATGAATCTATAAACGTTAAACTTCAAGTCAGATCATTCAAGTCCAGTTAAGTTTAACAAAGTAGTAGAAAAACTAATAAGATTGCTGTCTGAATTGAATGTTTGTTCATTTTACACCGCTTATTACCGGGTTAGTCAACAACATTATCACGCCGCTGTATAATGTTCAAGGTAACGTTTATCGAACCGTTTTGATTCCTAGTCTAACAACTTCATGTTACAGTTTCAAAAGTGTACCAGTGTACAAATTCCGCTCAGCGAAAAATTAAGTTCACGTGAAATATGTTATGATTGAACATATCCAAATTGATGCCAAATCGTCTCTTCCCTATGAAGCATGATTCGTGATTATTAATGGAAAACTTGCTAAATGAAGCACTTAAGTTGTTTTCGGCGAGATTATTAAAAGAAAAAATGCATCGATCAAGTCGTCCTCCGTTCATATAGGCTTACACTTAGTAAGCCAAAAAAATTACACTACTCCAGAAAAAGAATAGACAAAAGGTGATGTTATTAAACAGTGGGTTTTATTTTTATACATACTGCTTAAAATAGTGGAAATGATTTGAGCATCCTCACTGAAATTAATATTAGCCACAATCTTCTGAATTAAAATAATGAGAACAAAACCATGGAGTTTCCACTCACAAGAATGTAATTGTATGTGTGGTTTGAACATTTTATTACTTCCCTTTTTAAATCAAAATGATTTCAAAAAGAGTAATGCAGACCTCCACCTTGTTCATTATTAATTCCACAATTTTTATGGATACGCCCTTCGCGCTGAAGTTGCACCAACACCATCCTTTTTAAGACAGTACTTTCTTTTTTCAGATTTCTTTCAGAGGAAAAGGATTGGAAGAAATTACATGGATTAAAAGTTTCTTCTTCTACAAAATTGGGTGTGGATCAAATGAAGCTGAAGTCTCTCAGTGTCTATTAGGCGTATTATGACGATAACCCAGCTGACCAGCCTATGCTAGAAATCCATTCTATATTACTCAAATCCCAGATCCATTCAAATGAAGAGAATCACAAATTTGTAAAAGGTTACATAACAATTTTTATTTAAAAAGAAAGGAAAAAAATGGGGGTGTGTGCCTTATGAATACTGGGAACTACATATGTCGAATGGTCAGTTTTAATAACAAACTAATGCTGTTGGGATTGGTGTTTTAAATGTGGGCAAACAAGTTTTTTTAGGGAAATTTTGAGTTACTGGATTCAAAAATATTATTTGCCAGTATTTGGGCTGTGGTGACAAAATACTAAGGGTAAAGGTTTATTACAGAAAATCAGAAGTTAAATATTTCAGTTGTGTTAAAATCAATACTAACATAATTCATACACTGTCAGGATTAAAATAGAGTTTAAACACTTTCCCCGGACTTTGGGTCACTTGTCTGACCCAGATTCACTTCAGTGGTTCCACAGTCAACTGAACACTTTCAAAATAGGAGACAGCGCAATTCTGACTGCAGACGGCCCTAGATTTTCTAGCCAGAGTGTATCGCCGCGAGGCCGTTTATCAATGAAAACTGCAAGGTCCCATATGTCACTGTGGCCCACCTGTTTGCCGACGGGAGGTCAGTACTTGCCAATCTTTATCGCTAAAGTCCCGGGGCTTGTGTGAGGCCTGTGAATGTGCCTAGTACGGGTCCGGGGAAACAGGGTCAGGTTGCTGCAACGAGAGATTCACATATCAGATGTCCCTAAAAAATCGAAAGTACTGAATTTGACTTGATTGTAAGGAATTCTATCAAAAAATATCACATCTGAAAGGATTAAGCTGAGAACCTGTTTCCCCTACCATTGGTACCCCAAACACTGTGAAAAATTCTAATTTGTTAGGAGCAAATAGAAATTCAGCTATGTTCTATTGGAAATATAGCAAAATCATTAATCAATTGTTTTCTCTTTTTAAGACATTTCTGTAGGCAAAATACAAGGTACCAACATTCTTGAGTGTCTGATCTATAGAAAGGACTTGTGATTGACACGATATTTGAGTGCCTCAAAATCTCTGTTGCACCTTTAATTTTCTACAAGCTGATAATGTTCAAGGTATTCCGTGGGGTCAAATTTTCTCAGATGATCCAATTTTCATCAAACTAATTCCAACTCTTTGTCCTGGTCATTCCAAAATAGAAAACGATTGTTTTTACCCATGACCTTAGTAAAATGCACATAGACCCTGTACCGCGTGTTATGTTTGGTGGCAGTAATTGTTCAACTATGCACTATGAGTTACATAAGTCATCTACCAAGGACAGTTCAGTGGGGTGTACTTGTACATACTTGACAAGAATTGACTGTGTGTGATTTGGGTAGCATATATCATACCCAAAAAACCAGGGGTGTATTTTCTAAATACATTGGTAATGAAACTACTGAACGTGCCAAGTGAATTGGATTTTGACTACTCATATGCTGTGGTCATATTGTCATGTGAGTGCAACAAGTTTTCTAAGGGCAATAGCTGCCATGTGATACAATCTGTGTGCTGCCATGTTATTAAGCTAACTCAATTCACATTTCCTTTAGTCAGGGGCTCTGGAAAGGGTTTCAGACGACCTGTGTTACCTAAGAACCATTCAGAGCCACTGACTATTCAAGGGTGGCACTTTTGAAATGGGGTGTTGTGTTTAATAAAAACATTTCAAGGGCCACTAACCAAAGACTTGCATAATAGTGTTTTTAATGGAATTCTGGACAAATGGCAGCATTTGCACTTACGACCTTGTTGCAATCACAACGATATAATTACACACATGTTAACAAACAATACATTTCGTTAATCTTATTACTATTTTTGCGAGTTTCTGTGTCCATCCATATCGAATGCTATATCTTCGTACGTGTATGTTGTCCCACTCAAGTTGGCCTGTGTGATAGGGAATGCGAAACCCGAGAACAGTTTTGACCCATGATTATGAAACCGAGAACAGCCAAAGTTCTAGTAACAAAACAAGACCAACAGAATTTTAACCCATTTTGAAAAAAAAAAAATATTGTGATATATAAATTATAACTTGTACACCATCCTTATGCACACTTTACCCTTTTTCCTACTGCCACCAACGGTAGTTTAACCTAATTTATAGGTCCTTGGGAGATGGACAAAAATATTGGCATATATCTAACAGGGGAGGGTGGCCAATTAAATCCCAATTTCAGACGTCGCCATTGGTTTTTTAACACGTAGAAGCAAAATCTTGGCGGAAATTATTTTCTATTTTCTATTCCCAAAAACAGTGCAGATTTGAAAATGAAAAAAACTCGACTGAGGTTTTATTTTGAGTTTTTTTGTATTAATAACAAGATGGAGGACGAGGTCATAGGTGGGTCATGGGAACACATGATCGACCAACATCAAAGCACCCAAATTGGTTTGTGGTTGCCACTCCGATGCGTAATTTTTTTTTTACATTTTTGGCGAGTTGCATAATGAAGCGTTTGGCGCCACCGCTTGTATTTCCTAGACAATCAGAGCACCTTTAAAACTTATGCACCCTATATAAACCTTAACCTGTTATATTTTGTCCAAACAGACCATTAGGTGTGGTCAAAGAAGTTTTTTTTTATTCAGCACCCACCCTCAAATGTATTATTTTTAAAAACACTTTTAAACCATGAAATGCCAACAGCATTTTATTGAAGTACAAGTATTGAAATCCAGACCAGACATAAATACTTGGATTTCAAAACTCGACTCTACTGGGAACACTGGGTGTTTAATAAAACACAATCCCCACCTCAAATAAGTTAGGGATACCCTTCAATTTTCCTTTTTTCCCTTTTTAAACCAAGAGACATAAACAAATTGATAAGGGATAATCTTAATTGTTGGTCAGTTTTCCTTTTGTTTTGAGATCTTTAGTCTATAAAGAATGGGGCATGGATACATGATACACTCCGGTGTCGATTTCATTCAATTTTGTTGGTCACCTTTGCCTTTTGCTTTGAGGTCTTATTAGTCAATAAAGAATGAAGCATGGACACATGATGCACTTGGTGTCGGTTTCATTTTATTTTTTTTTTGTGGTTGGTCACCTTTTGTTTTGGATCTTTTAGTCCAGTACTATAAGAATTGGAGCATGGATGACACTGATACACTCGGTTGTCGTTTCATTTCAATTACCTGTAAGCATCTCAAGTTACTTAACTCCTAGTAACCTTTCAAATGCAGTGTTATTTACTGTGGATCTTGCATTCTACTTTACAAAAACACACCACAATAAATAGCCATCATAGTCCCAGAGGAACTGCAATCAATTTCAATCAAACCCCATAGCAACTTTGTGATCTATCCATACAAGTTGGTACCTTTGGACACCATCGACAGGACACTACTATAGAGAGTGCTATAGCCCAACATCTTAAGTGTATGCCCCTGCAAATGATACTAAAAATACAAAAGTTTATTATTTTTTAAAATTATCCATTTGTATTCAGAATTAACCATTAGTTAAGGCAACCAGAGCATCAATGTGCTGTAGGTCATACAGCAACAAATTTTCTGTGTGACTGCGTCATCTCAGTTTTAATGGTTTTTTTAAAACTGAGTGTTTTTAAATTGTAATTGACTTCAAGTATATAAGCAATAACAAACACATTTTTGAAGAGCGCCCCAATTTTCAAAATTTTAAAGGGATTTGGCGTTGCGTTGGTAGGTAATGTTTGGAAATATACCTTGTGAATGGTTGATGATCAAAAGTCGCGTATTTGTCTGTAATTAGAATCGGGAGCCCTGATTGTAATTTAAAGGTGGAACTGGAAATGCTCAAATTATCTGTGCATCCATTGTGAGATAGCCACCTCACGAAAATGTATCTAACTTGACTTGCCTTGTAAAGGTCCATGCCCCGATAGCTTATACTCGTCCCCAGGGACCCAGATTTTACCGAAGTGGTTAACATTGTGGTATCAGAAGAAGATACTATTTTCTCATTTTACCCTGTGAATGAAATCTTAGAAGCTAAAGGGTGTTTGGTTTGGAGTTATGAGCGAAAATGGCCCATCTGGTCGGACCAATAGTAATTTTTACCACAGTATCTATGGGAATTTACCAAAATCACGGTTTTAGCTCATCACATCAAAAACGGTGAAATATCGGCGCAAAAACTTTACAGATAGGGTTTTCGGTGTGAAGGCCCATTCCATTCTAGCAAGGTGAAATCTTTATATACTTAAATAGGGCATTCCCCTTAAACCAAAGAACAACTAATGGATTAGCATAGACATGTACATGGCTGATACTTTCCCAAGCGGCTAGGGGAAGACGTGGCTCCCTGTCAATCAAGCACAGTGTCTCCAATGTTTTATCAGGGATGAGCATGGAATCCGATTACTTTACCATCCGACGATTATCCCTGGACACCAATGGATGGCGGTGTTCTATATTACTTATTGACGTGTATTCTGCAGCCTGGGGGCCTTTAGGACGTTAAACAAATATCATGTGACCAGTAGTTCATGCATCTGAATCAAGTGCTGGTTACTAGGTCGGAACCACCGGTCGGAATAACTTAAGAATGCATTTCGAGGGGAGGGGAGCCTTGCACACACCAAGATGTGCATGTTGTTTGTATATGCTCACGCCAGATCGCTGATTGACGTCTATGCTTAGTTATTTTTCTTTAGATGTAAAAAATTATTATAGAAAGCCGAATGGTCATGATTTAAATTTATAGGCGTTTCGAGAGGGTTGTTCAGAGGTTTCCTATTTTAATAAGTTTCAAACAAATACATACGTTTTCAATTAGGAAAAACATCTGGGCGACCAAAATGGGAGAACATTCTAGCTAATAACTTCCAAAACAGACGTCCTTTAGCCAAACAAAGTTTCACAGGGGTGGTATGTAAATGCTGAAAAAATAGTAGCTTGCTTCTGATACCAAAATTTTGACTCTTCAGCGAATTCCAGTAAAGTCTGGGGTTTTGGGTAACGAGGCTATTAGCCTCGGGCCGATGGACCTTTGATGGAATTTAATATAACAATAAGTTTGTTTTATGATATTCTCCAAGAACTTTTTAAATTCTCTTTAAATTAGCTATTAAGAAAGGATTGTAATATTCACAAAAACAATTATGTTTGATAAATCATCTAACTGAAGCCTGATTTCCTTTTCCAAGTTGACTGAAAAATATGAAGTTCCCTTCTGAGAAGTGGAATGCCCCAAATTACCATAATGACCCTAAAAGAGAAATGGTATCGACCAGTGACCCCAGGTCAACACTTGTCGCCTTAGCTCTCCCTTAATTCCGCTTTGGCTCAAACCCACACGGACGCCGCATAAATATCATGCTGTTGGGGCGGCCTGGAAGTGGGAAGCCACATTGGAAAGGGAATCAGGCTTCAGTTAGATGTGTATAAAACATTACTTGTGTTTTTGAATTAAATCATTACAGAACGGAGTTCCTTTACACCAATGTTGACTGAAAAAACATATGCATTAACCCCCGTTGAATGAATATTTTCAATCAACACCAGAACTGACGTCAATCAAGTCGGAGGGGAGCATGATATTTCAGAGCCGCCAACAAAGGGCAGCCAAAGGCAAGACCTACACTAACCATACAGTCAGTAAAATATGTTAAGGGCCTAAAGGCATTACCATAAAAATCGGGGACAAGATGCCTCAACTGACAACGGAGAATGACTCGAGGCAGAGCGTCACAGTCGGCACCGGGTGGAGACTTTATGTAGTGAAGTTGAGTTTAGTGTTGTTTCTGCAGGAGTGCCCTCGCACGTTCTCTTGGGGAGTTTGTACGTTTTCGGTAGTACACTGACGAAAAAGTTGTGGGAGCCCTCCACTACATCGCTTCGCAGATTTCGGCATACGGATTCCGCGGTGATAGGCCATGACGACTGGCGATATTTGAACGGAATGGCTTCGAGCTTGTGAAGTTCCTACGCCCCCCGCGTTGGAATCATTAATTACAGTGCCTAATCCATCTAGCAAATTGTCGCTTTGGACGCGGAACCCGTGGGGGGGGAAAGCGTTGGTGTAAGAACCAACGAGTCGTTCGTGCCCTGAGCGGACTAGTTTTCCGTTATAGTATCCACGGGCCCGACCGGGACACCCCAGGCGATTTCCGCACCGAGAGTGACATGCAATTGGGGTAAGATAATTGTTGCGTGTCGGACTGAGGATGACTCGTTCTTTGCCAGAACGTCCGGCCTTACGCACCCATTTGGACCTGGTTCCCGAGGTGAGGAATTTCAGACGCTGGACATTTAGAGATATTCTTGATCTACGAGCATCGTCTCCCAGGGGCGAGGAGAACGACCAGGAAGACTGTCTAATAGTGACATGTTTTAGTGATGCGTCGGCCATTGGTTCAACGTGGGGCTTCCCTAAGTAGTATAAGACAGTATTAACCGGGGTCCCAGGGTGGGACCGTTTTCCTGGTCTGGAGGTCGTGTATTAAACATCCCTTCTAGAAGGAAGGATGGCCATCGTCATGACTGGTAATCCGTCATCGAAATCTATGGATCGCTAAGATAGCGACTGTAGTTTCTAACAGTCGAAGTTTCAAGGCCGTATCAAAGCGATCAGGTGAGTTGAGAAAGTCAGCGATCTCGGCCACAGATGCCCGAGTCGGAGAAACCTCCTCGCGCTCACACCAGCGAAGTAGGGTCCAGACGCTTTAGAGTAAGCGTCCATGGTGACTCCTTCTTTCCGCTGATATGAGCGAGGGCCAGACCCTATGCGAAAAGCCATAACTCGGCATCGCTGCGGATAATGGCACGCACAGTCAATGATAGGTGCTCCAGCGACAGGCTGGCGCTAACCTCCGTCAGGGAAGGACACTAGGTCCCGGAAGGTTCGGTAGACGCCAGAGCGCCAGCGAGCCACCAATGGACGAAACCATGGTGTTCGGCCAGAAGGGAGCTGAGGAATGACACGGCACGCCTCCGCCCGCTTTCGAAACTACATGAAGCAGAATCGGAATCGGCGGGGAAGGCATAGGCCGTGACACCCCGGCCAGTCTATCGCAGAGCGTCGACTGCGTTACGCACCCGGGTCGTGAGTCCGGGTGTAGTACAGAGGGAGCTGGTGACAGTTCGAGGCGAACAGGTCGATCTGAGGGACATACAATCTCTCGAAGATCCCCCGCACGACATCTCGGTTCAGTATCCATTCCGAGGCCCGTCATCCT
>JAMKCH010000372.1:0-40908 GCA_023653785.1 Ophioderma brevispina
GCATGTGGGTTTTTTTTCAACACTTGTGTGCGCTGGCCGTCTCCAGGGAAAGATTAATAAATACCCATCCTGGTCTACCTAGAGATCTAAGTAGTTAAAATTCAAGACTCAAGTTTCTTCTTCCTTCAAGATTTAGACCGTATAGGTACAGACCTTATGATTATGGCTGCCGCAGAAGGACTATTCGCGCTTAGTTTTCTCATACCTTCATCAGGACCAGGGGTTCCTTCCGGAAGTCGTGCTACGACTCTAAGGGCAACTTTAGAGGCTCTAGACATTTTCAAACCAAGAGGTTTATCTCTTCGCTCTATCCAGGGCGTAGAGGCGCCAGACGTGGGCGCGATTGAAGAGAAGAAGATGCAATTGACTCCTACCTACCTAGGACGCTAGTGGAGGGGAATCTGAAGTTATTCCTCCCCGCGTGGCGGTCGATAACCTCGGATCTATGGTTCTTCAAACAACTTCAGAAGAAATACCTTTACTGCTGATGAAAGTCAGTTTTTCCTCTATGTCCTATGCCATAAGAGACATTTAAAGGCTATGAAATTTTGTAAACGAAGTGAAAGGAATTGTTTCGGAAAAATGCCTAGTTTTCCAATAAGAAAGTCTAATGAAGGATTCTATTCGTGTTCTTCCTAGCCATTGAGAACACAGGTAACCTCAGACCGTTCAAATCTACGCCCTCTGAACAGATATATTCATCCGAAGCTTTTCAGAATGGTTGCTCTTTCCGCTGTCACAAAGGTTTGAAGAAGGGCCTGGTTTGGTGCTACATTGGATTTTTAAGACCCTACCTTCATGTTTCCAGTTTTTTCCGCATCAAAAGTGGCTTCGGCTGTCAGTTTAGACACCATTCTTACCCATTTCGAGCTCTGCCATTCGGACTTTTTACTGCTCTACTTACCTTTACAAGACTAGTGAAGAACATTGCAGAACATCTGAGAATGAGGGGTATCCAAATATTTGTCTCTCTCGATGATTGTTGTTTGTAGCTTCAAGCTAATAATCGAGTCTGAGTTAGTCGTTTATTTGGTTTTAGAAACGGTGAAAGAGCTGGGTTTCCAGGATAAACCAAAGAATCAATCTCACATCTCAAGTCAAAGCCTGGATTTTAGGAGCAATTCTGACTTGAAGAAAACCGAAGTTTTTCCTACAGAATAGAGAATCTCGAAACTGTGAGAGTAAGTATCTTTCTCATTCAGATATGAATTTATCTCCTGCCTCATCGAGGGCTCCGCTGCTTAGAAATGCTGGCAAGCTTAGTAGGCCTTCTACCCTTCTTGCAATTTTGTGGATGAAGACTGCTCCAGTCGGGATTACTACAGAGACATAGATATGTGTTGCATAACCAACACAAGAATTCGTATGGTGGGAAAGAGTTTCCACGAGATCCTCATCGTGTTATTACCACGACGGATGCTTCGAAGATATGTTGGGAAGCATGTATGAGATCCCACAAATTAAAGGGAGTATGGTGTGGAAGTTAATAAGGAATCTCCATATAGACATACTAGAGTTTGCTAGCGGTCTATCACGCTCTAAAGCGATTCAAACAGATGGTTCTGGGAAGTCCGTGAAAATCAATCAGACAATTCCACTGTAGTTGCCACATCAACCACCAAGGAGGAAAAAAGTATCCTCCTCATGTGCGTTGCAACCATCCGCCTCCTCTCTTGGTGCCAGGATCATTTAATTACCCTCAATGCGGAACTTCGACCGAAAGTTATCAACTGTCTAGAAAACAAGCTTTTCCAAAGAAACTCAACCTAAATGATAGCTTATTCGGTACCCTGTGGAGTGGCATCTCACGCCGTGATTGCAGATAATTTGTCAAAGACTTTATAGGCCCATAGTCGATCTGTGGTGCATAAACAAGAATTACCAGCTCCCAGCATTCTGCACGTGACTAGCGGACGAGAAAGCCTGGGTGGAAGACTGCTTTACAATAAATTGGGAGACCCTGATTGCATACGCCTTTCCACTGTTAACATTTCTGGCGAAGGTACTAACAAAGTTCAGCAATCATGGTCAGAGTAAGACATGCTGCTTGTAGCCCCATTTTGCCCACGTGTAGTTTGGGGGGTTTTTTTTAAGACTGGTCAGCTTTTTGGAAGACCATCCAAGACTGAGTCCTTTAGCGAATCTGTTTGTGGACGGAAGAAACAAAGAGTGTCACTCCAAAGGCTAAATCTCAACACTTGACTGTGTGGCCACTCTCTCACCTCAAGCTTCCCTTCCACCGCAAAGGTTTTTTCAACCAGAAGCTGCCCCCTGGCGGCGGGAGCCCAAGGAAGCCAACCTCAACTATTTTTTGTATAGTAGACTTCGACCTTCAACGTCCATTGCCAAAAAACACAAGTTGATCTGCTTCTGCCTCTGTGAGACGGGCATAATGTCGTTGTAGCTTGCGTACAGCTCGTGTGGACCTCAATGAATTGCGGCCCAAGTTTTACACCCACTTAAATATCGATTATCGGTGGCAATTGGTGATCATTTGGTTTGGGTAGCTTCTCACTGGCGTAAATCTATCTCTACTGAACAAAATGCTGAGCGAACTTGTTTTACATTTCGCGAAGTGGTTTGTCAAGCCGAGTGAATTTCCACCGTACCAAGTCGAAAAACGAATTTATGTGTGACAGTCGAGCTATACGGGTTATATAACGGCTAACTTCCTTCAGTACTTCGCCGGCGAACCTTTTGAACCATTTGGACAAATGCAGCCCCTCTTCTTCTCGATTTGAACTAGAAAGACAGCCATTATCTTCTGATGCTGCATCTACCAGACGATGTTCAGAACTCCATGCGTTGTCTACAGACTATAAGTAATCGAATTCTCAATTCTCACTATGTCACTCACCTCGTGCTGGTTCATGGCCAAAACACAGACCCCAATTTGCACCTCAGCCTCTAGTTCTTCCAGAGCTTCCCAGAATTTCTACTGATCCTAGAGATAAACGCTGGTGTCCAGATCGACTCTCCTGACATTATTACCACTTGACCTTACTGCCTTAAGAAAATCTATGGAATCCTCAATATCTAACCACGTACTTCATCCACTACAACTCAACCTTACAACCTGCACCAAACCTAACATTTCTTTTTCACGCTGGGGGTCACTTCCCTCATCTCTGATGCGTTAAAAGTGAAAGCCTCGTCACTGGACAGTAACATCGCCTTTAACCCGCAAGCTCCCTTAAATTAAAGTCATGCCTCCTTACCAACATGCTCATAAGGTGTGGAGTGCCGGTTTTGGCATTATCTTGACTACAGCCCCCGTGTGTCATGGCCCCCCTAGTTGCAATATAAATTAGTATTGGTAGTGCTGGTTGTATTCGCCATCTATTAAACGTATCGTGTGAAGGTCGTTGCAATTTAGTGTACGTGTATGTGTAGGCCTATGCACGCGCGGTTCGTGAAAAGTAAGTAATCTTTTAAAGCCTCGTGCGTGGAAAAGTTGTTGCTTGCAAGTGGAAATCTTCCGTTGGTTTAAGCAAAGGAAATAGATTTAAATTTCTCTCAATGTAAATGGTATTCTGAAATGGTAAAAGAGAGAACTCCCCGAAAATCAAAGAAAAGGAACCAAGAAATATAAGTGGTTTGCAGTTTATTCCGTAACAGAAAAGAACAGAATATGTCACTATTTGACATTAGTTTTGTTGATGATAGTCAGAACTTATATCCCCCCTTCACTCCTTCCTTCATGTTTTAACCTTCTTTCCCCCCAAAAAAAACTACTAAACCCCTCTTTTGTCTAAAAGAATTACCCCCAAAGAAATCCCCTTTTGTCCTAACGAATGGGAGCTAACACTTAAGTTTGATGATATCTAAATGTAATATATATACTCTTCTTATAGCCCCCGTCTACAAATTGTTTTTTAGTTTGAAAACCATAGAACGGGGGCTATAAGAAGAGTATATATATAGACAGTTGGATTCATCAAACTAAAGTGTTAGCTCCGGTCCGTAGGACAAAAGGGGATTCTTTTGGGGTAATCTTTGCAAAAGAGGGGTTTTCTTAGTTTTTGGGGGAAAGAAGTTAAACAGGAAAGAGCGAGTGAACGGGGGCCTATAAGTCTGAAAAATCTAACAAATGTCAAACATTGACAATTCTTGTTTTCTTTCATTACGGAATAAACTGCAAACCCACTTAGATTAGAAATAGATTTATACTTGAAAGCAGCACTTGAATTTATTTATGTTTTGGTCAGAACTTATAGCCCCCGTTCACTCCTTCTTTCATGTTTAACCTTCTTACCCCCAAACTACTAACCCTCTTTGCTAAAAAGATTACCCCCAAAGAAATCCCCTTTTGTCCTACGGACCGGAGCTAACACTTTAGTTTGATGATATCCAACTGTAATATAGATACTCTTCTATAGCCCCCGTTTCCTAATTGTTTTTTAGTATTGAAAACAAAGAACGGGCTATAAGAAGAGTAATATATACGTTGGATAGCATAATTTTAGCTCCCTTCCGTAGGACAAAAGGGGGATTTCTTTTGGGGTTATCTTTTTAGCAAAAGAGGGGTTTATTAGTTTTGGTGAAAGAATGTAAATGAAAGAAGGAGGGAACGGGTTATAAAGTTCGAACCAAAAACATAATGAAATTCAAGTTCTTATCTTCAAGTATAATCTCTTGGTTTTAATCAATCGGAAAGAAAGTGAAATGAATTTTCTGAAATGGTAAAGAGAGAACCCCGAAAATCACAGAAAAGGGACCAAGAAATATAAGTGGGTTTGCAGTTTTATTCCGTAAATGAAAGAAAACCAGATTGTCAATGTTTGACATTTGTTTGATGAATCGAACTTTATAGTGTGGTGGAGAGTGCTTCAAGCATGTCCAGTGTAATCGGTTGCTGTGTATTTGTTTGCAAGGAAAGATTGTTTGTTTTTTCAACCAACCTAAGGGGTCCATGACATCACGGGGGTGTATAAATAATGCCGCCGTTTTATTAGAGACTAAAGTGCTTTGATTGATGTACTGATGTTAACATGTTATCATTTTATATATAAATGCAGTATTATTGGGGGGCAAAATTATTTCAGCTTCCATTAAAACTTTACATACAATGGCTATAAACCCCGCAACAACTGAGACTACCGGCTCCCACTTCCTCCCCTGGTGACCAGTGGTGCAGTCATGCACAGTTGGAAATCAATTTTGTATGTCTATAATGGATGAAATAGAATATACTCTCCAAAATTGTGAAGTTATTCTATTTTATACATGTATACGACGAATGATCCAACTAGTAAACCCCTCATCCAGCCCCTTCCCCGCAAGTGGAGGCCCTTGGGGAAGGTACGAAAATGAGCAAGGTTCAGTGATGTCATGGTTGGGCGTATCGATGCAGCATTGGACCCGCTGCTAGCCTGGTCGCTATTCGAAATTTTTATGTGGCATTAGGGGTGTTTCTCAAAGTCCTTTTTTGAGCACAAACAATGCACTATTTGGATCATTCGTAGTATACTTTATAAAATATAATAACTTCACAATTTTGGTGAGTATATTTCGTTGTTGAACGGGATTCAAACATGTTACAAGATGGTTCATCACAAATCAAAAAAGAAAAAACCACTCTGGCACCTCGGGCTTTAGCCGCCCGAGCGGGATAAAAATATGTGGACGCTTGGATGTCCAAGTTGTTGATTTGTGATGAACCCCTCTGTAACATGTTTAAATCCCTAATTCCTTTTTAGATAAAGCAACACCAATGCTGACGGCAAGAGATATGCGAGCTACCAACAGGTGAAGCAAGCCTCACTGGGACCTGTTGATTTGTCTTCTTGCTGATTCAACGACGTATCTTCACTAGTATTACTTCCAATACGTTGTATTGGATTTGCAAGAGGAAACAAAATTAGCATCCAGGTAAATTGTTGTGTGTGTGTTGGTGTCTGCATGAGTGTGTGTGTGCTTGCATGACATATCTTTCCGAGACCTAGCGCAACAAATCCTTTTATCCTTTCAAGAACAAAGGCCTTAAAAAGTATAACAAAGGTCCTTGGATGTATAACAATGGGCTTTATTCCAAGTTTGGCTTTACGACCAAGGACAACATTTGGCCCATTTAGCCTTGGAGTAAATCATCCGGACTACTTGTTCCCCTTGGATTGATTTCCTCGGTATATGCCATGGGTTCTGCCCCTAGATCCCTCCGAGGACCTTATCTTCACATGCAAACTCTGTTTTTCTTTCCCCAGTACTCAGTCATAATGTTAAATGTATGGCGTGCAACTGCATCTTGAAAGGTGTGTAATCCAGTTACTAGGAAGTTACCCAGAGGGTGTTTGAGTCAATCCCACAATGCACCAGTTTTGAGAAATTTCACCTCAATAGGGTCATGTGATCCCACAAAAATCTTATTCTTAACACATAAAAATCCTGAATTTAACCATAATTTTAGCCCACAAAGCATTAGTACTTAGGGAATTTTAGCATGATTATGAAATATCTTTTGGTTCTTAAACTTTTAAAACACTTTTTATCCCTTAAGTACTGACATGTGTTCAATTGCAATGCATCATGGGATTGATTCAAAACACCATCTGGAAGTTACCTAACCACTTCACTGGTAAATTCACAGCACCCCCCCCCCCCTTGACGACTACCTAAATCTTCCTCAGGGGCAGTAGAAATTTCAAATAGGATAGCGCATTTTATGCTTTGTCTTTCAGGGGTGCTGAGCTCATCAATGAGCTTTTGGCAGCCAGAGTACGCAACAACCATAAGATGGAGGAGAACATTATGATGCGCATCAAAGAAAAGTAAGTAGCCTAATTTGTAAACTGACTTAATTCCACCACTAATTCATTGGCAGGAATTTTTCAAAAGATATCAACATGCTTTCAGCAAAATTTCTGTAAAATCACCTACTTTTTGGCCATATTTTTAGAACTAAGCTTCACTGAGATTTTTCACTTCCATCCCAAGTTTGGTCAAATAGGATTTTGATTCAGTATTATTTCATTATTATACCTTCTCTCATCATATGCTGTGACTGATTTTTGTGAAACTTGGTATGCAGTAGTGGAGACGGGTATTATCAGTGGAGACAGGTACATCAGGGCTCTCCCCCTGGAATGCGCCAAGGGCATGAGCAGCCCCCTGGACCCCTAGTTCTGCTAAGCATAACTTCACATTATGTCTTTAACATGTTGTCATTAACAGGTATGTGAAGTTATGCAAAACTGTATGCTTTACCTTTTCCTGTTAACAGCATGAGCAGGCCATTTCAAAGAGTCAACTTTGCACACTGCAGACGAACAAAATATCAAAAGCAATTCAGAATCGAGTTGATATATATGTTCCTTAGATAATAAATTACCTTTTGAAATAGTTAATCCTAAAAAATTTGTCTAAAAACAGTAGAAATCCATCATTTTCCGGAGAAACAACTTTTCTCACACAGGACTCGTTTGTAACCGCCGTGAACGAATTTGACCTTTGATCCGGAAGGTCACATACCGGTACCCTGGACCTAGCTGAATCCCTCAGTCCTCTAATATACGCACGGCCATTACACTGTGCTGCTATTCACTTGAGCTGTCATTTGTTTGTTAGTTGCGAATGAGGGGACAGGGACTCAGGCTAGCCTGGACCCACCTAAGGTACTAACTGGAGAAAATTAATCCTTGTTGGTAAACAAACTATCACATGGTGACCCATGTGACGTATGCATGACCTCTGGTGCCTTGTCAATTATGGCTTCATTCATGCACTGGAGTGGCAGAATGATTGTAGTCGCAATTTACTTCAAAATTTCTAATTCTTTTAAATTTTTTTCACATATTATAAATATATTATATAGGATCTCAAGTTGTCTTTTGATAGTAAAAACAGGGATATATCGTACATTTGGAGGGATTTTGAGATTGACAAAGTTGAGGTAGGAAAATGTAAAGCATACAGTTTTGCATATGCTTAGCAGAACTACCTGGACCCCCTGACATAGTGGTTTGGATCGTCCTCAGGATCCGCACCCCAGGGATGCGGGATCCTGTCTACGCACATAATTACTGCAAAAATAGTTTTTTGCTCCTCTTACAGTTGATCAAATTTGGGAACATATTTGCTGCCTAAAGACCCACCTATAAAATTTAAATATGGGTGTGATTATTTTACGGCCATAATTAGTTGTCTTTTTTGCATTTAAAAACTGCAACTGCTTTCATGAAATAGCGTAATAAAGTATGTATTTAAATGATGCACCTTTTTAGTTTTCACTAAAATTTCAACACATCAAATGGTCCCTTCAGTCAGTAATTGGTATATGGTATAAGAAACTGCATATCAAGAAGCTACAGATGTATGCACTGTGATTTGGAAATTGAGAATTTAGGAGATTCTCAGAATTCCCAGAAAAATGTCTTAATGAGATCACACCAATGCAAGTATGCATGCATATCAATGGTTTTGAATGCTGAAAAATTTTGAAATCGAAGGTAAAAAAGTACTTAAATCTATACGAAGGACGAGGGTAACATTTCACACGAAATTAATGATATAGAAATGTAGAGGAATACCAACGGAACAAAAGTAAGTGAGGGTACCATGCCAAAATTGATGGCAAAAGGTGGGATTTTTGGTCAAAATATTGCCGCCTGCCTGATCAAAATATCACCATTCACCATTTTGAATTTGAGACATCCATGCAGTGTACTTGCATGGGTGTGATGTCATCTAGACCTATTTACTATGACTTCTGGGAATCTGGTAAGTCCTCAACTATGACTTGATGAGGTTGTGTGCCCCCATCTAGAGCGTATAGATATCTTTTCAAAAGAACACCGGAAATGTTTGTAGAAAAACATGTGGGTGTCATTATATGCTCGCGTACATTCACAAGTGCATTACGCAGAGGGTAAATTAACGTAAATGCTGCACCCAACAGATGCGTGTGATGACCTGTTGTTGTAAACCTGGACGCTTCAGGGTCATCATGTTCGGAAAACTTCGCTTTGAAAAGGTGTATTTCCAACTCACAAAACTCACACTATCATGCTCTATTTAGCTCAGAAAGTGTTAGCACTGTTTAATATGATCTTGAGAGGTCCAAAGCAATAGAAAAAAAATTAGGGAATGACATGCTTCTATATGAGAAAAAAATTGCACCTAGTGTATATGAGTATCTATTTTATATTGTACATTTTGTTATAGAATGGCTCGTATACGTGAGAGACGGCCCAAAGTAAGAAAAGAACCAGATGATCATTATGAAGGTATGTTTGTAGAATGAAAGGGTCCATTAATGGTAAGAGAGTATTACAGGTACTGAATTTAATTCTCAGAGAGAATAGACGATTTGTGCAATCCCCATAATGCATCCCGTAAAGTACCCATTTCCATCCGGGAACTTGTACCAGAGTTCATGTTTACAAATTCATTATGAAGGTATGTTTCTAGAATGAAAGGGTCCATTAATGGTAAGAGGGTATTACAGTTACTGAATTTAATTCTCAGAGAGAATAGACGATTTGCGCAATCCCCATAATGCATCCCGTAAAGTACCCATTTCCATCCAGGAACTTGTACCAGAGTTCATGTTTACAAAAAATTCTGTTGTTCGTTCGTGTTGACAGACGGTGCCTAAAACTACAATACAAAGTACCTTTTCAAGTAAAGTTAATCTTATAGAAATGTAGAATAATATCAAAGGAACAAAAAACAACCGAGGCACTGATGTTAAAATTGACGGCAAAAGGTGGTATTTTCGATCGTAACCGTGCCCTACTTGTCACCTGCCGGACAATTACACAACTAACAACAGTTGGGCTGTGCATAGTCACAGATAAGATAAGTTTCCTAGTATATATATTACGCTATTAACCATATGTTTTAGCTGACTTGAGGCTGGTACAAGTTCCCGGATGGAAATGGGCACTTAACGAGATGCATTATGGGGATCACACAAATTGTCTATTGAACATATGACCCAGGAGCAGCAATGTTGCACCTCACAACATGATGCATAATTAGTAAGATTTGCATCAAACTATCGCATTGACAGAATTGAAGATACAACCCAAAGGCATGTTGCACCTCACAACATGATGCATAATTGGTTAAGATTTGTGTCAAACTATATTCACGTCACTTATTGTGCTTACCTGGGGTCTGTTCCCGAAACTCAGTCGTAAATCTATATGCATACTATGTTATGCCTGAGTGGACCAATTTATCCAAAGCATTGTGTAACTGGTATGAAAAAGGTCTGTTAGGCCCATAAAAAATTTTTTTGATTCACATCCGGAGACTTTTCAAATTTGATGAGGGAGGGGCCTTTTTTTTACCTGTATTGAACTATACAATTCGCTGTAGAAGTACCACGTAATCAGGGTTTATTATAGTGCGGGAAATTAAAACCTTGTAGTGTTTATAGCATGCCATATGCCCTGCGATTTATTTGGACCTATTGCAGGTGGAAATAAGTCCTATTACATTGCACTTCTATGGCAAATATTACCAAGACTGCATTCCAATGAAAATATAATAAAATATTACAGTGTCATGTAGATTTTGTCAATATGTTCACTTATTTTTGTTTCGATCCACCCCTCAAAGAACCATGAGAGCGAGCACCTTGCATCGCTGGGTCATTGAATGGCGTGGGGTGTAATGGTGTTTAGTATTTTACAATATCTTAAATTAAGTTTTGTTTCCAATAGCCTTTTCATAGGAAGAATGTTTACCTGGCTAAATGACTCAACAAATCTTAAAATTCAACATCCCTTAAAATCCCTAAATTATAAATAAGATAATTTATTCAATTTGGCAACACTATTTTTGATAAAATCATGTGACCAGGTTTTAAATTCTAATGCTCTACGATATCAGGAAAGGGTCAAAACACCGAAATTTGCATATTTTCACATTTTCCCAGGATTGTAAACAGGCTGGCAACCCAAAGACTGACTCACGCGCAACAACCAGAACTACAACTAGAGGCAAATTGTGCTCGAAGAGCATGAACCTAGCCGTGGAGATAAAATGACCTTTGACCCCATGTCGAGCACAATTTTTGTGAAGAGCCTGAAGGTGCTTCATATGCATGAGTCATGTGAGCATGAACAACGTTGCATATAGCAAATACGATTTTTTGAAGATTTTTTACTTAAGACCAGAAGTTGCCCTTTAATGACCTTTGACCCCCATGCTGAGCACAACTTTGGTGAAGGGGTCTCAAGCTGCTTCATATGCATGAGTCACGTGACCATGGTACCTTGCAAATGACAGATATGAATTTTTGAAGATTTTTCACATTCAGACCGGAAGTGTTCCTTTAATGACCCCTTAATGACCTTCGATCAAAATTCTGTGTACACCCCATTCTGTGTACACCCCATTCTGAACAAGTCTTGTGATTATAGCAATTGATTTGTGGAACAAGAAGGAATTTATAGAATTTTGACGAATGCCCCTTTAATCGACCCACATGACCTTTGACCCCAATCTGCGTACACCTCATAGGGGTCTTGGGTCACTGGTTCTTCTGATAACATCTGGTGATCAGGGCACTTATTCTGTGGCAGAAGAAGGCCTTTATAGAGTTCCGTAAATTTTCAAAGAATGCCCCTTTAATTGGCCCACGTGACCTTTGACCCAAATCTGTGTACACCCTATAGAGGGTATGCAATACTACGTCACAAGCCATTAACACCTCTTGCGTAAGACCCACTTATCTACGGATGGCCGAGCAGCGACATGTTGGAGGACAACCTGGAGAACACTGGAGGTAGCCCCGGGAGGTAGCCTTCGCTGCGCACTGGCTAGTGCCGAGTAAAGCCACATAGACACGGCACTTTCAGCGGTGTATAGGTCTATTAAATTTCCTAATGAAATAAGAAGTTTGTTAAACTCCTCCTATATGTTTTTTTAAATACGTTTTATATTGAAAACAGATTGTATTAAAGTAATTCACGGAAAAATTGCACTTAAATCACAATGAGGCCTATACATTATTTCCGTTACAAATAAAAACAACGGAATAGAAACAACCCGAGGAAGCGCCACTTTTGGCTAATTTCGTGCACTAACTTTCTGGCCTCGGTCTTCATGAAATTCATGTAAAATTAATAAACGAAAATTATAGCTATTACTATCCATGACTATCACATTTTGTTAGCAATATTAACTTCGTAGCCGCAAAATACTGATTTTTTTTGCTTTGTGTATAAGGGGCGCGAATCGTTCCCACTGAACAACTTGCATCAATTCTACCAAGCTTTTCTCCCTGGTATGGAAAATCCCCGCGTAGAACGCGCTGAAACAAGAACTCTCCCTGACATGAGAAAATGCCGTTTGGCGATTTTTTCCACAAAAATGTATTTTCTTTTACAGTCCAAGATGGACTATTTACTATTTATTTTCTTTGCGGTTGTATTGAAGTTTTACTTGGCCAGTTTGTGTGTTTGTTTTGTTTTCATTTGTTTCGACCTGGTTTTGGCAGCTTCTGCTTTGTGAGATCATGTTATAGGCGTAAGTTATTTCTATAGAGTAAAGATTCCTGTTTGTTAAATTTACGTAGTTCTGAGCGGTCTCAATGACAAGTGCATTGACAGTATCTTTACCCTTAATTAAGTTTTCAGACTCTTACACGTACTAGGAGGGCCGATTAGGAGTGTGCTTGTATGAGAATGCGAAAAGCTCCGTTTGTTAAATGGGTTGTTTTCATAGCGTGTTTTCTAATGATAACAAAAACAAAAATCTATCGGAAAGCAAAACGGAAAATTTAAACAACATTTACTTAGTACAAACAGCTCAAGAAGTACAGAGAAACATTCAGCAATATTTCAGGCCTGATAACAACCGATCTTGCAGCCCAACCCGCAAACAATTTAGTATGACCATGGTATGACTTTCGTAGGAATGAACTGACCACTACATGTGCGACACTTTTTGAGTTTCATGGATCAGGCCGTGTTATATTACTGTCGATTCGGAAATTTATCTCAGGATTTTTCTGTGTCATTGGGCATTGTTGAGATAAGGTAAAGATTGATGTCGCCAATGGTCTTTTAGTGAGATATTCGTTCTTTATTACTGTAAGTAAATTCGGGAAATTTGAAATACTTTGACATTGGTCGTGCATGGTGTATACAGCGTATATTGTGTACACGCAATTGTAAACACACTGGGGTTGTCCTCCACGATGGCGGCCATTCGGGCGAAGTACGTAACTAGGGATTACGTAATGGTGTTGCTAGGATTAAATAGCCTATTGCATACCCTCTATAGGGACCTTGGGTCAGTGGTTCTTCTGACCAATTTTCGTGGCAATCGGATAAACCGTTTGGCACTAGTAGCATTTTGAAGTTCCGTCGGAAAGAAGAAAGAAGAAATCGCACAAATACAGGACCTAGCCGTGCTTCGCACATGGCTAGGTAAAAATCCTTTCAAAACCTTGCCTGGGGTTCTTATCTGGTACTCCATGAGGTATCTATATCATTGTTGTGGTATATTTTGCCCACTTGGGTAATTAAAGAAAATGCGACTTTGGCTAAAAGTCGGGAGAAAAGGGGAGAAAAGTGACCTTAGAAACTATCATTTTTCCACTGTTTCACGATGACAAATTTGATAAAACTTTGGTCACAGAGTGATTGATTGCTTAGGGAATGTTTCTTGGCCAAAATGATGAGAATTCACTCGTGATGAAATTATTTTTTAAAAAAAAATATTGATGCGGCACCTAAATTCCATGCGGGCGGGGACGTGAACCAAAAATATTTTTATGGAGCCTTTTTAGGACATATGCATGCATGAGTTAGTATACACGTAGGGTTAACGCACGATTTTGGGAAACAGGCCCCTGGGGTGTGGGCACCAATTGTTTGAGGAATAAATCAAGCGACTATAAGATTTACAGACTAAGGTTGTAAACAGCATTGATATTTGGATCCAATAGCAAATTCTCATATCTTTTTTGCTTAAGAAATGTTTTCTTCAGGTGGTGTGACCAAAAGTGTCCCCAGATGTGATTGACCACACCACGACCACACATACTGTCTCTATAGGCTATTGTGATATGCATTTTCTTTCTAATATCCAAAGTGCTGGAGCAATTTAGCTCAACATTTGGATTCAAGTGTGTTGTTGATCTGCCTCTAAGTTGTTTTGTTAAATTAATATTTTCATCACCAAAATCTGTTATATTACTTGCAGCTGTTCGAGGTTCTGGAGGGTATTACATGTTCCAAAAAGAAGGTGAAACTGAAGGTAGGTCTTCTGTCAATCTCTAAAGGTCGTTTCATAGTGTCATGCTGCAAGCGGCATAACATTATGTAATCACCTTAAAGGCGATTACATAGTGTCATGCCGCTTACCACTTTGCCGCTCTGATGATGAAATTTACGTCACTACGCAATCTTGTCAGAATCGCTAGTGGTGACACAAGCGGCAAAGTGTCAACAAAGCCAATAAATCGATCTCCCTGCCGCTTGGGCTGCCGCTTTGCCTAAAGCGGCAAATCGGTGCCGCTCATGACGTAGTTCCAAGCGATAGCGCCACTTGACTATAATAGCTCAATCCTGTAAGCAGCATGACACTATGTAACCACCTTAAGAGTTTGAATTTTACCTATTCTGAAATTAAAGGTATGCTGAAATAAATTTGCACTGACAAATTGAATGTGAGGTAATTGAAACTGAAGGTAGGTCAAGGACATCGGTCTTCTGCCAATCTCTAAAAATTGTATTTTAACCTGTACAAGCCTTGTGTCTGAAATTACAAAATGTGCTGAAATTGATTTGCAATAGGCAACATATAATTGGATGTATGGTAGCTGGACTTGATATTTTTTTCTTCTCTTCAATGTAACACTTTCCAAAATGGACAGGACAAGCAAATAAGTGGTGTGGATTTTAGCAAGAGTATCTTTCTTGGTTAGATTTTTTATTTTATTTAGGCTCTTTTTTTCCATCAGAGAATTAATTCTAAAAGGACACTCTGCATGGGTGTGGTTTGGGTGTGAGATCAGAACCTATATGCCTTGTGGGGGATTTTCTTCTTGTGGGGACCTGTTTAAAAACAAATCAAAAGTTCCACAAGCTAATTATATTTTAGAGACGTCCATCACCCCTAATTAACATATTATGGAAAAAAAGCCTCAAATATTCCATTAAAGACAACTTTCACCCAATAAACCGTTATAATCTATTGTTTTCTTAACAATTGTTATTAACTTATGTTAATCATTTATTTATGGACTTATCTACTCATTTTTTATTGGACATATCTACTCGTTTAGTGGACTTATCTTCTCATTTAGTGGACTTACCTACTCATTTAGTGGACTTATCTTCTCATTTAGTGGACTTTTATATTTAGTGGACTTATCTACTCTTATATTTAGTGGACTTATCTACTCTTATATTTAGTGGACTTATCTACTCTTATATTTAGTGGACTTATCTACTCATTTTTTATTGGACATATCTACTCGTTTAGTGGACTTATCTACTCATTAGTGGACTTATCTACTCATTTTTTATTGGACATATCTACTCGTTTAGTGGACTTATCTACCCATTTAGTTGACTTATGTACTCATTTAGTGGACTTACCTACTCATTTAGTGGACTTATCTTCTCATTTAGTGGACTTATCTACTCATTAGTGGACTTATCTACTCATGTATTTAGTAGACTTATCTACTCATTTAGTGGACTTATCTACTCATTTAGTGGACTTATCTTCTCATTTAGTGGACTTACCTACTCATTTAGTGGACTTATCTACTCATTTAGTGGACTTATCTACTCATTTAGTGGACTTATCTACTCTGATATTTAGTGGACTTACCTACTCATTTTTATTGGACTAATCTACTCATTTATTTGTGGACTTACCTACTCATTTAGTGGACTTATCTACTCATTAGTGGACTTAACTACTCATTTATTGGATTTATAGTGTACTTATCTACCCATTTAGTTGACTTATGTACTCATTTAGTGGAGTTATCTACTTGTTTATTTGGTGGACTTATCTACTCACTTAGTGGACTTAACTACTCATTTATTGGATTTATCTACTAATTTAGTAGACTTATCTACTCATGTATTTAGTAGACTTATCTACTCATTTAGTGGAGTTATCTACTTGTTTATTTGGTGGACTTATCTACTTGTTTATTGATGGTCTTATCTACTTGTTTAAGTATTGGACTTCTGTTTATATTGGACTATCTATTTGTTTATTTAGTGGACATATCTTGTTTTTAGTGAACTTATCTTGTTTTTTATTGAACTTAGCTTGTTATATAGTGAACTTATGTACACTAAATAAGTACAATTTGTTTAGTTGACTTATCTACTTGTTTATTTAGTGGATGGCATAGGAGCTTTGCACGCCCTACAAGCTGAAGCTGCCGAGGACGAGAGCGATTTGGAATCTGACATCCAGGTGGAGGAGAATATCGAGGAAGAAGGTCCGCTGGCCAGCAAACACATGAAGGAGAAGGAAAAAGCCAAATTGGAGGCCAAAAGGAACCCATGGGAGGTGACCGGGGTTGTTAAAACTAGGGTTTATCATTTAGTAGACATTTTGAAGTGGTAAGCCCCTGGGAAAGCCTAAAGCAGATTAAACTTAAATCTGGATTAGCACAGCTACACTACAGAATCCAGAAAGCTCAGTAGGTCTAGTATAGGCCTGTTACTACAGAGGCCTACAATATGCAAATCAACAAGTTGGACTAACTGTACAACAACATAAACTCAGTCATGCTCATCATAGTCCTGATACATACAGTTTTCCCAATGCACAAGAAGGCAGTCCTAGACCAAGATGCCATGGCCACAGTGATTCACTCAGTATACTTCTTCCGGCCTGAACTAAGGAGTGATGTCATAGTTTTTACGCAGCTATTGTGCATGTGTATCTTGCACGCCAACTTTGTACGCTCGTGATTACAGCTGCGGTTTTACTCACTTCGATTTGCACATTTAAGCCTGCGTGAAAGCTATGACATCACTCCTTAGTTCATGCCAGACGAGTATAGTAGTCAGCGATGCAGAATACAGTCAGTGGAGATGTTGGAGCTTCTGCAGAGTAAGGCATGGTAACTGTATGCTGTAAAAATTTCCCTAAACTTACCACCACCTCTTTGAAACACAAAAGTATCACATTTGGTCATATTTCTCCAAGAACACACATGGGAATCTGAAAATGTTTTTTTGTACATGAACTTGGAATAACAAGGGAAAATGTATCAAGCAGAAATTTGTTGGGATTTCTAGCAGCAGTCACCCCATGTGGATCAATAAAGGCCATATTGGATGGTGTCTCATAGGGGTCGGACCGATCAGTCTCTTCCACAATGCACCAGACATTACATCTATAGATATTTTTTTGATGTATGTAAAGTAGGACCTGATTTGGTTTAAGCATCACGCAATATAGGCTCATATCCAGTGATTATTCCAAAAATAAAATACTCTTGTAATATGGGAAAATATTAATTGCGGGACATTTAACCAATCAGCATTCACCATTCATGTCTACAAATGTAAAGTATGGTACAGTGTATGCAGTACCGTAGCAATCCGTGTAATGTAATTGAGACTGCCATGCAGTGCAGTTATGGTTACTTAAAGGGATTAGCAGCAATTTGCTAAACCGAACCTCGAAAAAATCATCAAAAATTCATAATTTTTGGTATTTTTTATTGCGATGGATATGCAAACATAACTGCAATGGTTGGCTTAAAATCCGAGTATTAAAGACAAGGCAGTACTTTTTATCTGAATCTTTAAATTTCTATACGTGTTATCAAATTCCGACTTGAGATTCAACAAACCTTTCTCGGTGACTATCCCCGATTTTTAAGCGTGATATATGGCACCATGACAATACAGTTTGACCTCAAGCACAAACTTATTTCTCTGTGTTTATTCTGTGCTAGTGTAAACCACAATCAGCTGTTTATTGTAGATTGAGACGTCATCTACACTGTATGTCTATTTGTGCGGGAGACGGTATGACAACTCCTCAAATACTCATTATTTTTTTCACTATTTGGTTGTTTGTTTCTACATCAAGCATTTATATGGAATTGTACACAACTTATCGCCTGATTAATAAGTTAAAACAAATGCATTTCCACATTTTTTGATTCCTCTCGCAATATCGCTGCTAATCCCTTTACACAGATAACAAGGTTAGGCATTTTCAGTATCACAATGTTTGAAACTACTGCATTTTTGATGGAGTAAAGCAACATTGTTCCATCATCCCTTCTGAGACTGGTTTTGTAGTTAAATCTAGTCTTCCAGTTAAGCCTTCCCATTAAATATCTCCCCTTCCCCCTTTCTTTTGGCTTAAAAAATTTTCCTTCCACCTCAACGATGGAATGCTTTTATTGGTAGTTGTATACCCTGTAACCAATGGCAACTGTTTAAAGAATTTCATGGACCGCTTAATAACCAGTATCTGCATTTACATTATTCATGATCAGCTGGTGGGTAGTATTTCATTTGCAGGTGTCCTAAATTATGAAAAAACATTCATGTCCATTGACACCTGTGTCAATGACTTAGCACTATGTTAAGTCCTTTGTTTTAAAAATGTCTAATTAATAATAGGGGCATTTTTAGTATCCCTCGGCTTTGAAAACATAGGGGTTTGCGATAGCATTCATGTTCCTATTATGTCGTGTGTGTATGTATGTGTGGGTGTGCAGCGTGTGTGCTGTGTGTGGTGTGTGTGTGTATGTTCCAGTTTGGTAGGTTTTCGTGTCTCCTTCATATGGATGATGTCAAATGAGGTCGTGGACCAAGGTCAAATGTCATTTAAGGTTGTGTCTTCCAGTTCCAGTTGGTTAGTTTTTAACCATGCGCATTCATTGAATTGATGTTTTATTGCTATCGAGAGCGCATGTTTGAATGTCGGCTCTTATTTTTCTCTACTATCGGGGTCGGCTGGCGTTTTATTTGCATTCTGACCAAAAGCTGCCTAGGGGAGTCAGACACATGGGGAATCTCGTGTTGGGCTTGATTTTTAAATTTCAGTGACGGTAGTTAGTTTGGGTAACTTTGTATCTTTTTGTCACGTTTTGAACTCATTTGAGCCCGGCTTGTCGTCTTTCTTACGAATGCTATTGGTTTCTGTGTGCACCTATTAACCGATTCTGTGGGGTTCTTCAGCGATAATGAAATGGTGATCATGTTACCAGATCTACCAAGGGCTTACCAGGGATTTGAGGTCAACACAAGTGCGAGTTTCATTTGACTTGAGTATATTTAGTGTAAACAATTTCTGGATGAAAGGTTGCCCGACTATAAAGAGATGACACAAAAGAAGTTGTTTAACTTGAGATCAGACTTGAGTCATGTTAATAACTCAGGTATTTTGCACCAAGTCTCAAGAATATTCAGCATAATTAACGTAGAGAGACCCAAATTTTCCTACTTTAGAACTGCAAAAATATCAAATCATACCTTAGCAATTTGGTATCGTGGTATCGTCCTTTGTTGAAGGCAAGCCTTTTTTTTTCCCATTATGGCTTTAGTTATACTGACTATGGCATAATGTTAGAAGTTTAGAATTTTAGTTTATGTATATTGGTTATATTTGGAGGTGTTGAGAAAATTATTTTGGTGTACGCACGCTGAGAATCCTTATCTGGTTGTCATTATTAAGTTCTTGTTGGCTGTATTTCCGACATGAAGGACATTGCTGCATAATGCATATAACCACGCCCAGCGTGGCGTTTCCTCTAAACGATGTTCTACCACGTTGACCGTTTTATGGCACCTTGGAACTGTTGAAAGCCAGGTCTGGATTTATAAGTGGTCCTTGAAAGTTTGAAGAACACTCTTAAAGATTACATTTTCTAGATATCAATATTCGATCCTATAAAAAGTGAAAAACAAAGAGGGTATTTCACTTTGCGACAGCAGTGGACTACTCAGAAATTTAATAACCCTTACACTGCGATATTATCTATGTGAGTTAAGACGACAAACACACTTGCCTTACTTTGACGTGTTTAGATCTTACTTGGGTCGACGGTGCTCCCTAAAGATGGCTAACATTCGCTTTTTACCTTTTAATTCCCCCTCTTCGTTAAAAGCGGAAAAATGTTTTGAAATAAGTGGCGGTAGCATATCAATACTATCGAAATCTTTGAACACATCGCCAGAAAAATAAATTTTTTTTTTCCTTACCGTTTTGACTAGGACTATCCTAAAACGTTCAACAAGAGTCAGGGATTTTTGGTCAGTAGTATCCTCTATTTTTTGATCGGGGATATTCCCTCAACGTGGCCTGACATATTACGAAAATTAATACCGGTAGAGACATTTTTTTAAAACCCGACAATTTTTTCTTCTTCTGCTACCAGTATGCCATGACCTCGCTGATATCCTTATTATGTGTTGAAACCAATCGTCAATGTAGTGCTGTAAAAGAGACTCAGATACGATTGTTATCGAGCTGGCTGCAATACAGAGATGTAAGGCATTGCCGTTGGAACCTGGAGTGTGAATGTTAAGTGTACATTGCCATTAACCTTCCACACGTATAGTCAAAGAATCATGACCCAAAAGTTTCATTTTGAGTATACATAGAGTGGCCGCTAAGGACCCCTGGATGGCCCTTGACCCCCATTTTGTCATATATATAAATAAAAAACTTCTGCAACTAAAATGCTATGACAATTAAAGGAACCACTGTTCCAGGACATTTACTGGTATGCGCAGAATGGCATATGGTGACCCATGTGCCCTTTTACCTCGAGTGGCCATATGGACTTGGACCCGCATATGGTCAAAAGTTCTACTATTACTAAAAATAAATCAACTTTGTGGGTTTCGTCCGGCTAGGCGTTTCGCGGCCTCTAACATTACGGATTATATGAATTTGGTGTGGTGGTTAGAGCTCCAACGTATGAGCTTTGTGGTCACGGATTTGGACGGTCGTTATTTGTGGGGGGTCAAGGTCATTCAGGGAGTTAATGGAAAATGGTGTGTTGACGATTCAAAGTTCTAAACAATTAAGAAAAAAGTAACCACCATGTGAGGAAAAGATAATAGTCCTTACAAAGTGAAAGGTGAATTAAAGACACGAAGATTATTAAAGTTAACAAAGTCTGTTCAAATGGTTTCTGACTAGGCTGTGACGTTTAAAGTTGACACGAACGTACAGGGTAACGTTTAGAAAATTCACTACACGTTGACACGTCAGCAAACCCTAACTTTTTTTCAATATTATTTTAATTGGCTGAAGTAAAATTTTCAAGCCAAAATTACCCGCCGTTCAAGTGAAAAGCTAAAGTTAACAGTTCCTATGCTTCTTCTAGAAATGTTTTCCGACTTTTACGGAAACTGGGGAATCCCCGTTTACAAAGTTCTTGTACGTGAGTGGGAGGCGGGACTTCGGCATATTACACCGCAAATCACGGCCCAAATTACGCGGTGCTCCATTACAGAGGGATCAATAATTACCCGGGATCTACAAAAGTAAAATGGCAGCTCCCCACAGTGACTCGTGTGTGGGATCTTTGGGATTCTTCACTGCTATTTTGGATAAACATAACATAGGTAAGTACAAAATCAACATTTTATGGTTCAAGATGCTATTATGAGCAAAGGCAAGCCGGTACACCCGATACGGAGCGATTTATGGTGCAAGAATGCATTGCCGTGGAAGCGCCAAAGCGGCAGTCGTAACTTGTTGAGACGGAGTGTAAACGATAGGAAATAAACGGTAACTCCCATCTCGATTTCTTCTGACAGTTTTTCTCCGATTTCGGATGGACCAGCACAGCAATATTTTATCTAACCATTTAACGGTAAAGGCTATGCTGTTGTCTAAAGTGTTAACAATTAACCTCCAGGTGGTGCAAAGGGATAGGCCTACAAGATATTAAATGAACATGTGGTGATGCTGTTTGCCTTTTGAATATGCTCCATCAGTTGCTATTAATGCAAGTGTTAAGTTAGTAATTATTTTAGTGCCGGTCCTGTGGGACTGTGTTCCCATGACAGTTCCTAAACGGGGGCTGTCAGACGGCGGAAGCCCTGTCAATTTTTTGGAAAAGCTATTTAAAGAGCTCATCTTAATGACGCAGTTAATATATTGTAGATGCTCCGTTTTCAAGTATGAGCCTTTAAGTTGACCTGTTACTTAGGACATTGTCATTCAATAGTTTTTTTTAAAAATCTCCCTATGGACTTAGTTCCTACTGGACAGTTCCTTTTAAAAAGGGCTTGTCAGACGGCGGAGCCCTGTCAATTTTTGGGAAGCTTTGTAAAGAGCTCTATTCTCCTGATGGCAGTTCATAACTATGTAGGTGTGCTTGTTTTCAAGTTACGAACCTTTCAAGTTGACTTTTACTTCAACCTATGTCCATTCTTTTAAAAACCAAATGGACTAAGTTCCTGTGACAGTTCTTAAATGTGGAAGCTTTCAATGATCTTTAAGACAGTATCCAATGGCTGTATCCATCTTGAGGACCTAGTGTGTTACACTTAAATGCTCACTAAATTAAAAAAAAAAAAAAAATCTCCCTGCTTCTAATCAAATCTCCCTGATTCCCACGATCAATCTCCCTGATTCCAAACTGTCAACGTGTTAGCAGCTCTGCTGCAAAGGTCATTCAGGGGCGTTTATTGGATACTTGGCAATGCTTTGACGTATGGATATGAGTTTAAGTATGTTGGTAGAATTTCACCGTACTACAAGTGTGGTCGTGTAACATATCGAGGGGGGTAATTTTGGGGTCAAAGGTCATTCAGGGGTCTACGTTTTTTCGGAGTAGCTTGGCCGATGCTTTTAGTATGGGGGGGGATATGAGTTTTGGTGTGGGTGGTTAGAGTTTCGCCTTACGAGTGTTGTGGTCACGTTTTTGAGGGTGCCAATTTTGGATTAAATGTCATCCCAGGGTCGTTATCGGGTACTTGTCATGCTTTGACGTATGGTATGAGTTTTGGTTATGTTGGTAGAGTTTCGCCGTAACCAAGTTTTTGTGGTCACGGTCATCGGGGTCATTCAAGGTCAAACGAGGTCAAATGGGGGTAAAACTTTAGTATCTGGCGAAACTTGGTGGGTGGGGCAATTGCTTGATGACGAAACTTTTATTAGCTCATACAGGAATCAGGGGTCGTTCAGTCAAATGAATTTTCCGACAAAACCGAGGGTCATTCAATCCAGGTGAGGCAAAACACAGGTGGTTGATAGCCAAATTCAAGGGACCGCCTAAGAGTAAAATTCTATTAAAGAAACCACCGGTCCAGAACTCTTATGGTATGCACAGAATGCCCTCTTATGGCCCATATGCCCTTTTGACCTCCAATGACCCTACTTGACCTTTGACCCCAACATATTAAAACATTCTTCCAAGTTAAGTTGAATAGCCACCAAACTTGCTCAAGATAACCACTGGCCAAGACCCATGGGCTATATGTCAATTGACCTGTAATGACCCTACATGACCTGACCCACAACTATGCATTCCCTAACCATCCCAATTGATGGTTACTGCATCATTGATGGTTACTGCATCATTGATGCACTCGTTTTGTTGCTTTAGCACTGGAAAAATCATGAAATATTAATCTTATGAAAATATTCTGCTATAGGTCAAAGTAAATTAAAGCCATGGAGTTCATGTTTACTACCCAAAGTGTTTACCGTTTGAAATAAATGCACCCCCTAATAAATGCCCTCATCTTTTGACTAAATGGTCCTAAAATACCAACAATCATGCCATACATGCAAGTATACATTGATGATTAAAGACACTATCAGTGATTCATCCGGATGAGACAAAATATTTTAAATTTGCAGAAATAGCTTGGATATATCTGTAGAATCCTCATAAGTTACTTTTTACAACTAAAGAATCAACAGAAAAGGAAGAAAATGGCAGTGTTCAAAGATATGACTCTCCATTCAATTACGTGTTGTAGGAAGTGTCCCATTCGGACACTAATGACTAAAATGTCCGATTTTGTACTTATTAGCTTGCTTCTGGCCTTATCATTTGCAGGGTATGTTAGGGTACCTGTACTTGTGACAGACGTGCAAAAATCTGATTTTTGATGATTTTTTCAATTTCCTGATTTAGCAAATCAGTGATAGTGTCTTTAACAATCGCAATTGCAAAATTGGTTTTCGAGTGTGGCCTTCCTCAAGGACACAGCACTTGGTCCAATAATCTTTCTGGAATCCCCCACCTTCAACTGCCCTTGGATTGTGAATCCTCAACCACTGTGCCACCTGCTCCACCAATAGTAGCCAGTACATCAATAAAGGGGTTCATGAAACATCAAATGTGCATTTTAGGATTTTGAGTAACCCACTCATTATAGATGAATATATCTACCCTCAAAATATTAGTTTAATCCAACTATTTCATTTGATTTGAATATTGCTTTTCCATGTTATTGGCAAATATTCGTTTCTCAGTCTTCTATGAGACTACTACTATACTGGCTGAGGCACCTATACAACTGTTTGACCTTGTGCAAACTGTCTCTTATTTTTGTTGTTTTTGAAACAATTTTGGTGAAACAATTATGATAACTTAAAGGGGCATTTCGCGATCCACAGCCTCGTCCCCCCAATTTACCCTCCAAAAATTGAGATTTTTATATCATCTGAACCTTTAGCTTAAGTAATGCATGTATACCCATTCTTACTTGCACATTCGATCCTATCTGTAAGAAATTTGCAAATTTGTATTTTCTGTCCGTAAACGGACAGAAATTACAGTACATCCAGTAACCTATGGGAACGCGTGATACAAGCATTTGCTCGTAACATCAAACCGCAAGATCGGTATCAAGTTAAATTTTTGGAATATGCTTTCTCGACGATATCTAGTGAACCACAAATAAAACAAAAGGTGCCAGAATCGTGAAATGCATAGAGCTAACACTCCTGAAAAATCAGCAGAAAAAAATCCCATAGCGGGAATCTTGCCATATTGGCCTACATAGGACTTGCATATTAGAGTGCCCTTATTACCTAATCTCCATAGAGATATGTGTAAGAAGATTTAAAATCCCTAGTGGGAATCTTGCCATATTGGCCTATGGGGGGGGGGGGCTGCGTGACTTATTATGGCTAGACTTTGTCACATGGCACAAAACACTTATTTTACAGTACGATGGTATTTTGCACTGTATGTCGGGAACGCATATAACAATGTAATGTATGGTTGCATTTCCTTATTTAAGGTTTCTTTATAAATATATTGACCCTAATCCGTGTTGACATAACATGTCAATACTTTACTTACAAAGAGTGATCTACTATTGAAAAGAAATTCCACCTGACTTTCCCATATTGCCATAGAAAGAGGACAAAAGTGCCTGCTATTAACTACTGTTACTAGGCGGGGAGGCCTGCGGTTCGCGTGGGCTCCCGCAAGCTGAGTAAACGGGAGCGGTCACTGAAACAGAACCGGTCACTGAAACAGACGATCACTGATGAAGAGGTGACCCAGTAGCTCACAGTGACTACACCATCGCAACCAACAGGCTTGAATAGACAATTTTGGGCATATTGGTCGCATGTTCTAGCTAGATTCCCTCTAGTATGTGGGTCATGTTTGGCTATTGTGGTATTGCCTGCCAATGAGGCTACCTTGATTGGTCCTTTCGGAAAATTGTTTCCATAACCTTATGAAGCACCTCCTAGAGAATTTCTGCCCAAATCACAGATGACAATCATCACATCTTTTGTGTTTTGTCCCCAAACAACAACATCTATTGATGTGCGTCTACAAAACTTGTAAGCCCTGGAGCCCCCCCCCCTTGGCCGATAGCCGAATAAATTTTAACTTGGTGGAGGTTATTATTTGACAAGTGGCACATTTTAAGACTAGGGACAATAAAATTGAGTTGACATGAGGGGCATCAAATACACCATATTGCTTGTAATACTAATATTATGGGGGGGGGCAACTCCCATCTTGGGGGCGCATGTAAGACTGTTAAAACCCCAATTTTCAGCCCCGCTGTCACCAAAGACCCCATTTGAAAATGTCACCTAAAGATTCCCTATTTTTTTGGGGGGGTTGAACATTTTTGCCCAATTACCCCTTATTGTTAAAATTGTTGCAAAATTTTTCTATGAAGACCACATTTTTTGCAAAATTTTCACCCCAAAAAAAAAACCACTATTTTGGGGGCCATTTTTGGGGCTCTCACCCAAATACCCCTATTTGTTCGAGTCCTCTGTCACCGAGCCCCTGGGTTTGGGAAGCTCCCAGCCTTACACCCATATCCATTTCATATTGCCGGCCCCCCCCCAGGCCCCGGGTAAACGGAAAGTCGCGTAATTTTCCCTAGTAATGGTGTACACACAATACTACTGAACGATGCACCATGTCACAGTGTACACGTTTACAATCGTGTAAGAACGATTCAACTTGGCAAAAGCTAGGTTGCTGAAATCGGAGCAACAATTACGCTTTAACCATAAAGCCGACTAAAATGATGCGAGCAAAATCTAAATGCCATTAAAACCTAGGGGTGTCCACCCCAAAACAAAAACTGTCATCTCTATAGAACTATTTCTACATCAAATAGTTACATAATCTTTCTGGACACCCTCCGAATTTTTTGTAAAAAATGGTTAAAGTTGCATCAAATTCCGCACTTTTTGGCATTGCGATGATCAACTCGTGAGGGATTGGGTAGTCTGGGCAAAGTCGAAATTAATCAAACGACAGCATTTTGTCTTAGTCTCAGCTAGGAGTCACGCAGGCGGCGGTAATTGGCCTACATAGGTTGTGACTTGACATGTTATAGTGCCCTCTGTTGTCTGTTTGCCCAATCTCCATTGAGAACTCTATAAACCTATAAACCACTTGAAATGTTATGTCGCCTGAACGATGTTCATGGAGGCACATACTAGTCCAAATTTTTTTGTGTCCGTCCGTCCGTATGTCCGTATGTCCGTCCGTATGGCCTCGGTTTCACCTTTTTAAAATGCTCTGCAGGCCAACGCTACCCCAATTGACTTCAACCTGATGGGATGATAGGGTGAGGTTCCGCCATATCATGTTGTAGCTTTTGGCTGCATTATTTGCATATTCATGAATATTAATTAGCTTATTGCATATTTTTGAGACATTTCAGTTAACCTTTTTTGAAATGCTCTGCTGGCTAACACAATCCCGATTGTACTCACACTTGTAGGGTTGATAGATGAGGTGCCAGAATATTATGTGTAGCTTTTGGCTGCATTATTTGCATATTCATGAATATTAATTAGCTTATATTAGCCGGTCAAAATGAGAATCTTTTCCCCGAAGGATTATGTTCAAGTTTTCTGGAGTGCCGTAAGGTCTATAATGATGTAACTTGGTGGAAGGAAGGGGGTTAAAGAGTTCTTGACCTGATTAGATGTTGGGCATATTTCGGACAAATTACATATGCACATGAGCTGATTACTATGCAAAAATAAGTGTAATCCCGCTATATTTGTGAAACGGTACCTCGGATATGCAAATTTCCTTTCACTGCACAGAAACCCATTATGGTGCGCATCTTCTTGCATTTGAAACTTCCTGGCTTAGGTATGCAAATGAGCTATTAAATATGTGTAATTGCTGAATCGCTAAAATGGTACATTGGATAGGCGAAATTCCTTTTGCTACAATGCAAACTAACTATACATACATCTTGTGTGTGAATCAATAGGGAGGGGGCAGAGGGGGGTGTTTGGGAGGGGGCAGGGTGGGAGGTTGGGGAGGGTAAGGGTGGGGGTTGGAGAATGGGCATGGGGGGGGGTGGTGTTAGGGGCAAGTGGGGTGCATTGGGGAGGGGGTTGGGGTGCATCTGTAGGGTCCCGGTGCTGTGCATGTCTGGGTGGGGTCGGGGTGGTGTGTGTTGGGGTAGGGTGCATCGGGGAAGGGTGGGGTGCGTCGCGAGGGGCGGGGTGACCTTGTGTGACCTGTGTGACCTTGGTGACCTTTGTGACCTTGTGTGACCTTGGTGACCTTGTGTGACCTTGGTGACCTTGTGTGACCTTTGTGAGACCTTGGTGACTTCTTGTGACCTTGAAGACCTTATGTGACCTGATGCCCTCATGTGGCCTTGGTGACCTTTGTGACTGACCTTGGTGACTGTTACCTTGGTGACTTCATGTGCCCTTGGTGACCCTTGTGACCTCAGGTCACCTTGGTGACCTCATGTCCACCTTTGGCCATTTGCAAAATCTTTGTGCCAGGTAGGGTCAGGGTGGGATGTGAAGGGGAGGGTGGGGGTGTCAAGGGAGGGGAGGGGTGCGTCAGGGAACGGTGGGACGGGGTGGGGGTGACCTCATGTGACCTTGGTGAACCTCATGTGACCCCATGTGACCCTTTGTTACACTTCTCTCCATTGCATTTGTTCTCTTTCGATCATCATTTCCCAAACTTCATCATAAAGCAATGATCGCGCAGCAGGCGACCACTTGTGTTCGAGAACCGCCTGTCTCAAAAGAAATTTTGTAGCAAATTGCATTTCTTAAATAAGTTGGCCAGAACTCTCGTCACATATGTTGTTTATTCTTTTATTTATTTATTACATTTGAGAGACGAGACCTCCGAGGTATACCCAACGGTGGTTAACCACTCTACTATGGGTATCCCTACTCGAAACTGACCAGATGGCTTGGGACATCAGGGTTACCACCCTACTCTTCTCGAATCTGACCGTGGTATACATGTATGTCTCTCTGTACATGGGACTGACGGATTAATGTCCCCTCCGAAGACGGGATATTCTCATGGTTCATTTGCGGGGAGAGCGAAATTACATCCAAAATTTATTACCCGCATTAAATACCTAGCTTGTGGCCCTACCGGGGTTTAAACCGGGGACCTCCTGCACCAAAGGCGAATATCCTAACCAGTGGGTCATGGTCTCCCCTATTATTCTGATTTTGTCTTAATTAATCAGACCTTCCATAGGTTGGGGCACACCACCAAATAATTGCCATTGGTTTATTTACAAAATGGCCCTAATTTAAATGTAAATTTCTCATTAACAAAGCGACTCGGTCTCTTAAATTATGCATTACCATGGACTGCTGGACCTCTGGCATCCCATTCATGCAAGAAGAATGCATAAGTTGACCTGAAGGTACTGGAGCATGGAAGACAACGATGATTTTCCGTCCCTCTGAAGCTTTGGCTTCTAGTCAACTAGTCCATGGGGTGGGTGTAAAATAAGTACTGTAATTACTTAGTAGTAAGCCTCACACACGTTTTTGTCTTGATATTGTGCTGATTTGTATCTTTAAAAATAATTTCTCACACAAAATAGGCCCGGCATTCCAGTTTCTAATTTTTCAGTTTTAACTTATTACCTGTAACTTTTTGTTACCTTTTTCCCAACACTTTTTGGCGCAGCGGATGCCAGACCAATCTATTTAGTGGTGTGGATTTTCCAGAGCTGTGCTTAAGGCTGCTGGTGTCTGGTCTGCCTGACATAGAGTACATTGACCATATTTCCCCACATTTTCCTGCTGCAAATAATGCAGTAAAAGATTCTAACATGAAAATATACTGACTAATCGCAAGTTTCTAAAGGTATAATTCTCATACCTTTTTTAGATAGTCAAAAAATCATGAACGGCATCTTAAAGTTAACACTTAAGCCATTATCATGTTTTGGGTGTCCCGATACGCGATAATATCGGATCCTACGCATGATAATGAATAAAATTGGATGATTTGCGCCCAATATTTTATTGGTCTCGCTATGAGTTTTTAAAATATTGGGCCTCGACTGCGTCTCGCCATATGTTTTTACAACTCATAGCTTGAACCCAATAAATTTGGCTGAATCATCCCTCTTTTATTCTAAATTGATATCTCTTATGGAACAGTAGACATACATGAGTCCTGGTACTTGATCTTCATCAAGTTGAGGAATATCAATTAAATGGCTGTGTATAGAAGTTCATTTTATTAAAATTGTGGAATATCTGTACAGTGTAAGTTTATTATAGATCATAGCACGACTTTAAACTGAATTCTTGGAAAATGTCACATTCATCTGCACGTAAGACAGTTAACACTCTATTATCAATGAAATTTACATTGTGCATGGTGCAAATCGAAAAGTTATAAATAGCCTCACTTCCTGCTTTCAATTGGAAATTATTAAAATAACTAATTCAATTCCCTCGCTACTTTTGATGAAATTGGTTTCATGTTCATTTAACTAAATCCTACAACTATTATGTATTATTCATGCAGTTGCTGTTTCAGTGGGGAAAGCTTACCAAAATGACAATTGGCAGTATGTGTGCATGTCAGGAATTGTGCAGTTCATTTAAGCAGCAGTCAAGAAGCTTGAATTATTAAAAAATAATATTACTACAAATTTCCTGCTTATGATGAGGTTAAAATATGTCAGCCTTATTTGAGTGTCTCAGCTAGTATAATTGCCTTGCAGTTCCAGATTACCTGTAAGGAGGAAGATAAAATATTGACTTCTCATGAAGAAAATTGTGGAAACTCTTTCCCAAAAATTCCATTATAAACCAAACAGTGGTTAAGGTCTTTGACTTTGGTGTAGAAGGTCTGAGGTTCAAATCTTAGTTGGACCATGAAAAAGACAATTATCCACTCTCCTCGATGGCTGCATCTGAAAGATGTGGGACAGATGAGCTATGACAAAGATCTCGCTACAATACCAAAGTATTTTCTGCATTGTGCTTTAAAAATGTAGGCATGTAACCTACTGTATCATTGAGGACTTATTCGCTATGCAAAATGTTCCCCAAGTAAGCTGAACTCCAGATCTCCTTAACCCTTACGTCCCATGTGTTTTATTTCTAGCTCCCACACGGGTAGCAGCGGTTGGGTAAATTTTACCAATTTTACCAACAGCTTGGTGCACTATGAACAACCTATTTTCTGGGTAAAATGGGTTACCCAACCATGGTTGGGTAAAAGTACCGCAAAACGAGGGTTTAAAAAAACAACCAATTTGGTTGGGCAAAATAATTTACCAATGGTTACTGGGTTACGTATCTTACCACCAAAATTGGGTAAATTTTATCCACTTGTTGGGCAGTTTATTCTTTTTACCCATGATATTGGGTATAATATTCAAGGGGATGGGTATTTATTTTTACCACATAATGGGTAACTTTTTAGCCACTTATGGGCAGTGTATTGCTTTTAACCAAAGTTTTTATTATTGGGGTAATCTCAAGGGTATGGTGAATATGACGCGTTTCAGGGACGATCACATTGCATTGTATAATATATTATATAAAATTAATGTGGATCTTGGACTAAGATATTTGTGTGTTGTGCTGGTATTTGGCGACAGTAAAGGCTGTCTGTTCGTAAATGATAAATTGGATGATTTGGGCCAATATTATATGGTCTTGCTATGAGTTTGAAAATAGTGGGCTCGACTTTGTTATTGTCACTCAATGGACGACAGTCAGTCAAAGAGCTAGTAATGGCAGAGGCATGAGCATTAATATGCAGACGGGTTTAATACAATGAAGAGAACACATCTATGTAGGGCTAGGAGTGTTCTTGAACACTGAACGGCTGTAAAAGCTTACGCTTACTAAAAGCCTTTACTGTCGAAAAATACCAGCACACAAAACAAATAATTATCTTAGTTATCAAGATCAACATTAAATTTTATCTATATGATCTAAAAGTGTGATCTTACCTGCAAAAGCGTATCGTCAATTAGATCTTACAGTCCGCACTGCCGCAACCTCTCTGCTACTGATTGCGCCATGATCAATGATGATGCCCAAACTTCAGACGATGTTTAATTGGTGCAAATACGTCACGTGATATTTTGTTTTAACCAACTTATTGGTAAAATACATGCAACGGCGGGAAAATGAAAGTATACCCGGGAAATGACACCGGTAAGTTACCCAACAAAGTGGTAATTTAATCCGTGCAAATAATGATATTTTTGTTTACCCAACCTTAAGATAAAATACATGAAGCGGCGGGAAGACTAAAGTAACTGGGGAAAGTACCGTGGTATGGTAATGAGTTGGGGAAAATTTTTCATTAAAAAAAATCTCTGGAAAATTCTGTAGGCCCATAGAATAATAATATAACAAAAATAAATGATAATTAATAAATAATTAATATAAAATATTAAATGTATATATTAAAAGAATTTAGAAAATTACGTAAATTCAGAATGAAGTGATATTTAAATTATATGTATTCAATATTTGTGTATTTACAGGTTTTTCATTTGATAACATCATTACCATGCATTATGATGTCATGCATGTATGATGCATATTAATAATTATATCATTGTTCCTTGATTGTACATTATAGGTAAATTGGTCCTCCTGATTACACATTTAATAGGTAAACTTATTGGTCGAGATTAGAATTTTACCCAACCAATGGTACCTTAAGATTTACCCAACTTCGTTATTTTTACCAATTTGGCATAATAAAACATTGCCCAACTGGTTTTACCCCCTTACAGTTTACCCAACGTTCTAACAGTGCAGGAGGAGTGAAGAATAAGGAAAAAGGGAAGAGGGGAAAAAAAGTTGCAAAACTCTGGTTGATCTCGAACCAGGAGCCTTGTGGCCCCACCCCATGGCTGGGTATATCACGCTACAGTGGTGTCGCTGGCCCGGCCAGTGATTCCGTCCCATATGTGTCTTCCTTTGATGACGTCCTTGCTGCATCTGGACTTTATGCTTTTCTCTCCCTCAGTGCATTGGGGTTTTTTGCTGTTAGGAGGCGTTAGGGTTCAGGCTTACTTGTTGAGGATACCAATCAAATCTTGCCACATGCCAAGTGCCACCCAAAATATGTTCTAAGGAACACATTCATCACTGCATGGCATTAAGCCTCCGTTTTCACAATCTCGATTTAGTGGCTCGGTTTTTCAAAATAGCCTGTGAGAAATTTGGCCTGTGGTAAAACGAGGGCTACTTTTTTGTATAGTTTATTCAACTCTAGGCCACTCAGTGTGTCAATTTGAACGATGCACTTGCAGGTAGATAATCAAAGCGCTTTGATCATTCTATAATGCTAAGGCGCTATAGAACATATCTGTTATTATTATTATTATTATTCTTTTTAGTTCATCAGATTTTTTGTTAGAAACCCGATGGGGTGACAGTGTTTTAGCCCGCCGACACCCCGGTCCCTGGACGGTAGTACTGGTTACCCCGTAGCACGCCTCAAAAACCTGACCTGGATCTAGACGTAACCAAAGGAGTTTGTCTTGTTTGTTTGGTAATTGTTAATTAATTTTGAGCTTGTTATGGCACACGTAAAAATCTGGCTTTGTCCATACAATGAGGGCACCCTTCCCACAAAATCTCTGGATGTCCCTTTAGTGCTGTCCTAATACCTGAGCTTGACACACACTTGAATGCTATGAATGTAATAGATACAGCTCTAAATCATACCACCTGTCCCACATGTAAAGGGTGCTTTAATGAACTGAATGGACTGGTGGAATGTTAATTACTCCTATATCTGAGTGCAAGAAGTTCCAAAGTTCATTCTGCAAAATGTCCGGCCTAATCTGTTTAATGTTTTCACATTGGGACAGATTTTGGTTAACAAATGTACTTTTTAGCTCAGCATACAGTAAGTATGCAGAGCGATTGTTATGGCAATGTGTTGACGCTATCTATCTATCACTCTGTCCATGTTATAGTGAAGTAAATAAGTCCTAATTTTCACCAAGATCGTGCACTTCGGGACAAAAGCATAACTTGGCAGCAACCTTCCGTGTGGTATGTAAAGGCAATTTAAACAGAAGGGGTTCGCAAAAATTTCGACCACAATAATGACGTCATAGGCCACTCCCCTTTTTATACATATTTCGTAGTAATGTTTTAAAATCATTACTTTCATAATCATATCAAGTTTGGAATCAAATTAAAGATTGAGACATGTAGAGTGCGAAATGATCTAAATATTTGAATATTGGTAAGCAGAGTCAGTTGGGTCATTAAGGTCATACATACCATTGGCCATTATTTGTGGCTGATAACCTTAGTTAAGGCTTGGTGTCAGTGTCACAATCAAAATGTGATATCCCATTGGTCCCTCCAATGGGTTAGGTTAAGAAATTGCATGTGAGAAGCACACACCTACTTTACTGCAATATAACGTCCTACCAGCCCCTGTATTCTTAGTATGGCACACAGTAATCGGTAACTTGAGGGTTAATGTATAATTGCCTTTAAATTATCCAATAATATTCACATTTTTTTTGCAATTATTTTCAGGTTAGGATAGGCCAGTCAAATTAAGAAACATAATAGTAATAACAATTGTCACGCATATCTATTTCTCCAAATTGTATTGGGAAACCTTTAAAAACAACGTTTCACAAAAGTTTTACCAAATTCAAAGTAGTAGAATATGTATGGGGCAAGTTTACACGTCACAATATTGAAATAGGAGATGGTCGAAATGAGCCGAAAAGTATGTTCCATCGCCTTTCAAGGATAAGGTCAAGGTCACAATGGGGTAAAATTTTAGATTTACCCGTTTGTTATAAATATTATGGTCTACGGTAGATGAGCGCAAATATACTGGTGCACCAATAGTGATATTTTTTGCCTAACTCGAATGCAAATGTGACTGGGCTATGTGAGGTCCCTAACGATAACTCTAATCTATATTGAACTGGCAAACTAAGAATCTATATCCAATTTAGTGCCTAGTGTGACCAAATACACATTTAAAACGCGAGTTTGGAGCAAATTGGACAATTTTACCCCAGGATGCCTTGAACTGTTCTTTGGCCTATGAATAACTATAGATCACAGATCTATCGAACTATACCTTATTTATTCGAACAATTACAATTTTTATACCCGGTACAAACTTTGGCCCTTATTCCTACCTGATTCTAGCAGAGTCGCTTTTTGGTTTAATTTAGTATTATTATTCAATTTTGCAGTATATAACACTAAAACTATAATCCCCGATGTTTTATATTGCTGTGTTGGTACATTCTTTGTGAAAAGCTGTTTTTTTATGGAATTAATACTACATTTAAGCATGAAGTATTGCTTTGCGTCCAGAGATTTCATAACAATAGGTCAATACATTTAATGTGTGTCCAGGTTTAGTTGGCCGTTTTTCACAAGTCCGGTCATTGGGGACCAGGGAGCTTTGGGAAATAAGCTTAAAAATGTTTTCAATCAATGTGAAATGGCGCATTGCATTCCATCTTAAATTTTGTTCCTTCACACTACAACAACAAATAATTAAATAAAATCAAACAAGTTAAAACTGAATAACTAAACTATTAAAATAAATCATTTGTAAAAACTTAATAACATTTTAAAAAGTTAATAGGCTTTGAGTGCCAAGATCAAAACGTATTGATACAGATGGAGTTTTTAGGGTAAAGGTAATTCAATCAAATAGAAAATGTATAATAATTAATATCAAGGGAAAAATAAAATAAGAGTAATAATATTACACAAAGACGTACACAAAATGATGGTCAAACAAAGAAAGTCAATCCACTGGACGTTCCTTCCAAAAGGCTTGTATTATTTGTTCAAATTTATCTAAAATTGGTATTAATAACATACAATAACGTTGGATAAAAAGGAGGATGTGTTTCAGGAGTTCTACAAGATACCCAGATAATTGGGTATGATTTTCTGGAGGGGATCTTGTAACAATTGATCCCAAATACCATTTGACCTGACACTTTCTCGAACTGCTACGAGGTACCAAAAAAACTAGTTCACAGAATACCGCCATGAAAACAGGATAATACTTGAAGCACAGGCAGTCTTGTCCTATGTTCAAAACGGTAGAAAATCACGTCCAGGAACTCGGCACATAATTAATGAAATCTCCTTAAGAAAAGACAAAACTTAACAAAATTTTAAAAACAATGAAAGAGCAGAGATTGAGTTTTCCTTGGTGACTGTCCAAAGCAGTAATAGAAACACAACTGCTTTGCCTCCACATAGAAATGTCTTGCTTGGAACATGATTGGCACATTCTTTGTGGATCTGGTTGGACAACATGTCTTGTAAGAAGCAGGAATTGCCGTGTTTGAAATTTCTAATTCAATTCTGAACTGGCACATGACAGGACCCTGGCGCACCATCAAGGAGCAGCCCTTTATACTGGGCAAGCTTGAACGGAATGCTTTTCAGCTCACAACTACTTTTGATGGATCCTTTTTCTAGATTTTGAGACGTACATGATGTACCTGGCAAGGCAGTTTAAGTTATTTCAAACCACCGACCGGGTGTAGTGCTACATCCTTCTTGTCATTCGGAAATACCATTGAAAAGACGAGAGAATGTTCTTTGAGGATTGTAATATACCGTATGTTACAGACTATCAGTGCATAAAGGGACATCTTGACAATGATGACAAGCCCCAAACCTCCAATCCTGTGTATCATTTCTTGATTTCATATAGTTCTGATGTGATTTGATGTGCACCGCTATCACCAAGACTTTTGTGTTATACACAGAGTGCTGGAAATCACTAGTATGCACCCCGGTTCTTTGCCAGGCACCATATGGATTTCAATTCCAGCATAATTGTTTCCTGAACATATCAGAGGGCATTTGAGACATTTTATGGGTTATCAAAAAAGGCTATAATAAATTCTCCCCCATGCCCATCAAAAAACTCCAGCCTCTTAGAGGCTCTGGTTTGGACTGCCTAGCTACTACTCAGGATGTTCACAACTCCTGAAAGCTATTGTAGACCTTGCCACCTGAAATATCCAATGGAAGTAGAGAACTGCTGAAGTATGGCTGCAGGAAAATTACCTCTATTGCTTAGGTGAACTGCAAGTGGCTCGCCACTCGCCACAGGCTTTTTTGGCTCTGGACTTTGTGTGCCATGTCATGGAAACTGGATCCAGTGACTTCGGACCCAAGAAACTTTTAATTCATTCGGGTTTTTGAATTTGGGCATTGTATTTGGAAGTAGAATCTGACCGAAGAATTAGACCTGAAAATTAAAATTCCACACATTCTTGGTTTGCATGACAAATTATAAAACCCCCCCCCTTTGTGGACTACACACAAAATGGTACTTTTTGAGTCCTCATGTTTTAGTAACAGTCCCCTTTGTCAAAACTTTATTATTTTTTTTAACAGATTTACACTTATAATTAGGGCGATTAAGCTGCAGGAAAAAAAAACAAAGATAAAAATCAAAGCTGTCTCTTTAGAGTTAAATTTCCCATGATAACCGTTGTGGACTTACGTTGCAGAAATGTTTCAATGTGTACATCCTCAACGACGAAATGTCATCATTTCTTATAATGAACACAGATTCTTAAGACAACATCAAGATTTATTACCAACTTTCAATTTGCAATCTCTGTTTTAAATAACTAAAAAGTAGAGCAAGGTGCTTGATAATGCCATTTTGGGAATGTGCGGTAGCAGCATGTCACTTTTTGTAAATATCCAACAAAATCTAATTTGAATTGATTATGCCTATTTGTTCATGACACTACAGAGTATTACATTTGCTATGAAACAAAATCAAAAGTTATTGATTATTTTTATTTTTACAATGTTCAAAATTTGTTTGACATAATTACGGAACTGCCCCTTATTGTATGCCGCATGTGGTGGAATTTGTACAAATTTGGTAAAGTTATATCAAATGACTCTCCAAGACCTTTATGACCTATATAATGACCCCCAATGCTAAGATACCCTACTAAATATATCTTAAGACCATCTTTATTTTCCAGGCTTTAATTTGATACCACCACATGATAGGTTCTGTAGTAATTTCCAGTTTGACATAATAAGCAAATGGCAAAAAGGGGGCGGGGCAATATGACGTCATAATGAGGTCCCGATTTTGGGCACCCCTTCTAAGGTTGCTTTGTGCACCCCAAGGAATGTCTGTGCCAAGCTTCATGCTTTTTGTCCAGAAGTGCACCATGTTTATGGTTATCTACTACACTATTAACACTTGCCTAGCATCTTGTGGCCAAACGCTTGGGTGATGGAGCCAAAAATCGGTCAATACATTGAACCAAGGCCATGTGGGGTGTTCACAGATTGGGTCAAAGGTCACGTGGCCGATTAAAGGGTCAATTCTTTGTAAATCTATAAATTCTTCTTGTGCCACAAATCAATTTGTTATAATTCACTAGACTTGGTTATAATAACCACGACCCCAAGTCCCTAAGGGGTGTTCCCTATTTGGGTCCAAGGTCACGTGGGCCAATTAAGGGCATTCGTTTGAATCTTTAATTCGCTTATGTGCACAGATCAATTGGCGATAGCCTTAGACTTGGTTAGAAGAACCGCGTGACCCCAGCCATATGGGTGTTCACAGATTTGGGTCCAAGGTCACATGGGCCGATTAAAGGGCATTTTTAGAAAATGCTATAAATTCCTTCTTGTGCCACAATCAATGCTATAATCACTAGACTTGGTCCAGTGAAGAACCGCTGACTCAAGGCCCATTTGGGTGTTTGCATATTAAATTAAAATTTATTGAGTTTGGGTCAAGTCACATGAGCCAATTACAGGGGCCAAAAATTCTTGAAATCTATAATTCCTTCTTGTGCCACAATTAAATCAATTGCTATAATCCCCAAATGTTTGGTGCTCAGAAGAATCACTGACTCAAGTCCATAGGGGTGTTCACAGATTTGTGCAAAAAATCACATGGGCTGATTAACGGGGCATTCTTTGAAAATCTATTAATTCCTTCTGTGACCCAAATCAATTGCTATACTCACTACACTTTGCATAAGAAGGACGCACTGTCCCAAGGCCTATGTGTCTCACAGATTTTGGTTCAAAGTCACATGGGCCATAAAGGGGGCATTCTTTGAAAATCTATAATTCCTCCTTGTGCCACAAATCTTTGTGATGCGATCAAGCAAATGAGTCTGAAGGCGTCAAATTTGATTTTAACTTTTTCATGTATCTGTATGCATCGGATAAAAAGCTACATTTTGCTGAAATCCCATTGGAAATTGACCAATTAATTCCAAAGATATAATCAGTTGTAAGGTGGCCAAAACAATAGGCACAAAAATACATTTTCTCCTTTGTTTTTTAAAAAATTGGAAAAGGTCAATATTTGCATCTTCCGACTCATTTTGCTTGATCACATCACAATTTGTGCTATCAACCAATTATGGTCAGAAGAACCACTGCCGCTAAAGGCCCATATGGGGTGTTCATAGATTTGGGTTAAAGGTCATGTGGCGTATTAAAGGGGCATTCTTTAAAATCTGAATTCCTTCTTGTGCCACAAAGCAATTTCTATTACACAACTTGGTCAGAGGAATGCTTACAAATCCAAGGTCCCTATGGTTTGTTCACAGATTTGGTCAAGGTCACGTGGGGCCAATAAGGGGCTTCGTTAATCTTTAAATTCCTTCTTGTGCCACAAATCAATATGTTATAATCACTAACTTGGTTGCAGAGATGCCAATCTTCCGATTTTAAAGTCGGAAAGCCGATTTTTTTACATTTCTGGGATTAAAATCCGATTTTTTTCTATATTTTACAGATTTTTCTATATTTTCCGATTTTTTATTTTTTTCAGATTTTTTATTGTTTGATTGTAGATTGTGTTTTTTGTGTTTTGTTTTTTTAACGAATTCTTGTTTATCATATCTGATCTCTCAGACCTGATGCACCAACAGTAGCATCGAACATTGGTGTAATAAATAGGTTTGCGTACATCGCGATTTTGTATAAAGACTAGCAAAAGCAAACATGTCAGACAATCTACAGCACCATTGGTGCCTTTGTTTTTCCCTAACTAATGGACATGGATATAATACAATAGACCAAGATGGAATGCATCTCCAATTGAATGAATTATATTCTTGACATTGTTTTCTTAACATTCTTGTTTGGAATGACTGCCAGTGCAAGGTGTAAGTGGAAAGATGGTGAAAGAATGTTTATTATTAGGGGAGTGTTTATTTACAGAACCATTCCTTTTTATTTAATTTATTATTTTGCTCTTTTGAGCAGTTAATTCTTTACACTGTCTCCTTTTCTTGTAAGTTCTGAGAGAGCAACCCATTACTTGCAGTTGTCAGGTGGCTTCTGTGTCAGACAAGTGTGTCTATTCCTTGATGCCATCTATTCCTTGATGCCACCTGGCCATCTTCTTGTTGGTCTAGCTCATTCCTTTTTTCACAACAACAGACACAGCAGCAACTACAAAAACCGTGGACAAGTTATCTCTATCGGCTTCCACCTTACAGCAGGGCCTTTACATTGTTTGTGGCACAAGAAGGAATTTTACCCATTTAACAAATGTGTTTAACATCATTGTTTTGTGGGAAAAATGCCCATATCTGAGTTATGGGTATGTTTCTCTGTGACCCGCGCAGAAATCATGTAAAACTACATCGGCTTTCATAATCTGCAGAAAAATGAAAATAATGTAGGGTTCACCAGAAAAAATTCAAACGTACAAATATGAAAAACCCTGTATTTTGTGATTTTTGACATCTGCGAGCTGAAAAGCCTGTGGAAATGTAAAATGAGACACATTCTTTGGTTTTAAAATTGTTAAATTTGACAACATATTGGGAAAAATGATCTTTAGATCTATTTAGTAACTCTTGAGCTACACCTGGGAACCACCTTAATTCTCCCTGGCCGCGCCATACCGCGCCCTTCCTAATCCTCAATCACTAACATTTACTGTTTAATAACGTAATAAGAAAAATAATAATATCAAGGTTGTAGTTTAATTTCTCTCAACTCGTGGCCTGTAGGCCAAATTGCTAGAGACTTTACAACTTATACTTACTAGACATAAACAATGCAACTTGGAGGCAGCAGCTTAAACAGCCATATTGCAACATCAAACACCACACGAAACCACACACCCGATGGGTAGTGCAAGCTTTCATGGTTCATTTGCCCATTTTCAAATGAACCATGGAGAAAGTGGCAATTAAAAGTTTTAATCAATAGCTGTCATACAAA